>CAFUXE010000094.1:0-16056 GCA_903364295.1 Serranus cabrilla
GCTCCATCTTAATGTGACATTACTGTCCCATGGGATGATGGGATTTGCTGCTTGTGCACGCGTGGGTTTATCTCACTGTTTTTTTTCTGTATGTGGGTATAAACAGCAGTCATATTGTTTTCTGTGGATTCGCTTTGTCACAGAGAGGAGACGGAGGCTGCCTGCTGTGTGTGCTGGAGGTGAGGGGAGATTTTATGACACATGGATGTGAATATTAATGTCAATGTGCTCTGAGTCTGATGATTAAAGTGTATTTGAGAAATATGCTGCTTTCTGACATTCATGAACTAATGTTGGTGCTTTGACTGGGGAGACACAAAAATGGTGAATAATCAAAAGAGAATAAATCACACAGTAATGTAGCATGTATTAAAAGCTACACTCGGTATGATATACTCAGAGACATAAATAGAATAATAAAATATAAACTTGTATAATAAGTGTAATACTGCAGTATTATTGTTTGAACTAGAAAAGCACAGCGCAGATGTCAATTTCCCTTGATTTTAATTAAACAATGACGTTAATTATAAAATGTTCGTGATCATTTTCACCTCTTCTGTATTTCCAGATTGCAGTGTGGATCATTTCAAGCAACACTTAACATTTAATTTGCGTTAATGTACAACCTTAATTCCAAAGTTGGGATGTTGTCTAAAATTGTGATCATTTGCTCATCTGTTGTGGCACATACACAGGCTGTGTCCAAAATCACTCCCTATTCACTATATAGTGAATAAGCCATTTTGTAGTGGTGTCCGAATTCTGAGTGAGCATCTCTATACCCTATATAGTGCACTACATATCTCCCATAATGCATTGTGAAATGTAGGGAGCAGCCGATGGTCACTAGACGGACAATATTGACCATCATGCAATGCGGTTTGAGAGAGAGACGGCGGACGTGCGCGAACGGGAACGTGACAGACAATTGTATTTTAAAATAGATATTTTTTTATTGTTTTGTGGACATGTAATTTGTTTAAAGTCCGTTATGAATAAATTCTGTCAAAGGGAAAACCCCCGTTATTGTGATTTTACCGGCCGGCTTTAAGCTTCACGCATTAACTACCCGACGGCCGACGACGATGTGACGTCATGTTGTGCGACGGGCTCGGCAGCGAGTAGTGTCCGAATCGTTTAGTTGAGTCCACTATATAGTCCACTAACTGCTGCTCACTATATAGTGGATAGGGAGTAGAGAATGAGTGAATGATTTCGGACACAACCACAATTTTAAACTGTACAAACGTAATTACAATACACAATTTAAATTCTGAAGCTGATGCAACTTCTTTACAATCAGGGTTGTGTTACTGCTTGACAGGTCATTCAATCTGCTCCCCTGACATGGTTTCAAAAGTATTGCTATATCCATTTAGGTGCTTTTCCAAACATCTTCAAATGCACATATGTAGGACAGGGGACCTAAACACATTTGAACCCCCTAGTAAGCTACGTTGTTGGACCGCTGTGTTTCTGAAAACCTGCATACCGTCATGCTTTTGATTACTTCTGAAACACTTTTTAGAATTTGGTTGTTTTTACCTATATTTTAACAAGATTTTAGTAATTGGAAGGTTGAATCTTAGGTTGAAGCTGAACAAACCTTAGATCAGCTCCATCGCTTGCACTTTTTATTTTAAATTCACTAAAATGAAACATGGAAAGCGTGGGGATTCTGTTACTTCTATAGATACAAGCTTAGTATTGTAACAATCCACAATTTGTTTTCCGTTTCGCATTACATTTCACATTTGTGAGAGTGACATACACAGCCTCTACATCTCACATCTGATGTTAAATGAATACTCAGCGAACAGCCTCAGAGAACAAAGGAGTTTCCTGAGAATATTATTCAGTGTGATACATAGTGAAAGCCTGGCATTTATCAAGTCCTTGTAGTGGGGAGTGCAGTGCAGACAGAAGCAGGGGATTATGGGTCTCTGGAGCGTGCCGCTCACGTGCAGCACGGATTCATAGAGACCAGTGGAGCATGAAAACAACACAAGCCTTTATGTAGATGTGGAGTCATTGTGTATGCATGCACAGAAAACATCTGACAAATTGTACAAGGGGCATACAGGAAAGTTGGAACCACACAGGAACATTACATGGTTCACCTGAGTGGACCTGAGAGAGCACAAACACATCATCTTATCTGGATGACTCATCTCATCGCTGAGACTCAATGGAGCGGAGAAAATACAAACTATCGCACATCACAGACTGTGGGGCATCGTTTCACTTATCCCTCCATGCTTATTGCTTCTTCCACTCTCTGTCTAATTTCCTGCTTTTTCCTCACTCTTCTCTACAAGGAGCTGTCTTCCACTTCTCAAAAACTGCAACCTGTTTCCTCTTTCTACACTCACTCATTTTTTTTTTCCAAATGTTTGCTTCTTTATCACTTTCTGTCATCCCCGTCTATGTGTGGATGAAGAGCGAGAGGCCACCGGAGCAGAATGAATCTCTTTTTTCCTGTGCGGTGTCCCCATCCACGCTGACTGCACACGCTCAGATGTGACATCATGGCCACAGACGCCATGCAGGGGCAATTACATAACACACACCTCACAGGAGAGCAGGTCATGACACACACGAGACGCAGAGGTAACACACACACATACACACACTTCTCTGGTTTTACAATATGAGTCAGTTGTGTCATCTGTTTTTTTTCTTTTAACATAAATAATAGAATAAATCATCACTTTTAACTTGAAAGGTTGAACAGTGTGTTACAAAATAAATGATAAAGTGTTGAAAAATGGCTCAACTTAAGTGCCTTGCAAAATTTTAGAAAACAAAACAATTTAAATTACACAAGTCCTTAATATACACTCTACATTAAAGTATACTAATAGAAGCATTCATTTAAAACTTGTCTTGTTGTTTTAAACATGTTTTTAATTTTACTCTGTAGCATTTTGGGATTGTTTCAAACAATTAAAAGTGCTGTACAAATAAAATGTATTATTATTATTAAGTATGTGAGACGCAACATTACAGTTTGAAGCAAAGGGCCATTGACCAAGCTGCAGTATGTAATGACTTGGAAGTGAAAACATATTGGAATAGGCAACTGCACATTCGTGATAAATTTGTGATAATATATCTGAAACTTAGCATCTAATAGTAGCCAACATAAGGTCATACCAGACCATTTTAGGCTGCAGGAACAAAACCCCTTGCATTGGTTGATGTGAGAAATAATGTGATTTATTTCTTCTGAATTTTTTTCTCTTTATTTTCTGTTGATGAGCTTCTGTTGCCACAACATAGCATTGTTTCCATCCTAGCTCCATCCAAGTGAAAGTACAGAGCCTTGACTATGTAATATGATAATGTAAGAGCATACACATTGTATGACAAGACAATAAGTAGGAAAACTAATTAAAAAATCTATACAACTATAAGACGTTGTGAGAGCACAGACCTCCGCCAAGTCCAAATACCCTATCTCACAATATTAACGAAAGTGAAAAATAATTCATGTATCCACCCTGTGATTCAGATCCACTACAAAATCTGAGCCATGCTTCCACCAAAAATCCTGCCAGTTTTTCTGTAATCCTGCTGACAAACAAATCAACAAGCATAAAAACATAACCTCCTTGGTGGAGGTAACTGGTCTCCAAATGTTTGTAGAATTCTGCTAATAAATAAAAAGGATGTGAAGGAGAATTACCACTTGTGGATTATTTCAGATTTCAGAGTGGTTTTACTTGAATCGGTGTGTTCACTGTTACAGCAGGATGGAAGGGAACTTGTATGACTCTGGGGCCACCGCATGTCACAAACACACCTCACGCACAATACTTTTTCTGTATGGAAACTGCATTACTGCACAAATCATTTTGAATCTCAGCTAATATAATGACAGTCATTACTGCAGATGGCAAAAGACAGACTTTTGCAAATTCAGATTCACCGGAATTGTTCAAATGTGGTGGTATTTTTCTGTGTCTTTGCCCTGGATATTTGCATAAAAGCAGCTTTTAACTAATCAAGTGTCTTCACTTTAAAAGGCCACTGCTGTATGAAGAACACAGAGAGTGCGGCACATCTCTTCACACAGCGAAGTGTCTTTTTAAGTATTAATGAGAGATGCTGGCTAGGTTTGTGATATGCGTCTGCCATGATTATGCATGATCACAGGGAGCGGACCCTCTCCAAAGTGCCCCCCTGTTGTGCACCGGTTTGGAAGCAAGGTTGCCATGGAGACACTTTTAGTATACCAGGCTGCCTCATTTCAATGTGTGTCTGCATGTGAACTGGCTTTAAAGCCAAGAACATTATGTATTTGAAGTGCTTTTAGCAGGAAATGGCTCTAACATTTAGCACTACCTGTTCAGAATCGGAGGAAGAATTTTATGTCATGAGACATGTGATAAACATGTGCTGGTGATCTAGATTCATGCTCAGGCAGAGCAGAAATGTTGCATTTTACATGGAGCTTCTGAATGTATAAGTACAAACAGACTAGATGTCATGATTTCTTTTTATGTTCACTGTTCAATGGCCTAATTGGCTTCTTACATAACCTCAGTGCCTGAATTGGGCCACTGCATAGCACAGAGTACTGGCAAGTATATTTTTCTACCCACAAGACAATCTGCACTTCCTGTTGAAGAGCATTACCTCCAAGTAAATGTAAATGATAAAAACTTTAAAGCAGCATTAACATTTGGAGTCTAGGGCTAATATCCACTATGTGTACAGGGATATAGCTAGTGTTGCTTTCGTCAACGAAAAATGATGACTAAATATCGTCGTCAACGAACCTTTATCACCTGAGGAAAACGAGACGAGACGCAACGAAAATGCTGGTCATGTGACGATAACGAAAATTAAACATGGAATATTGTAGACGAATAAAAACGAGACTAAATGTGGTTTACAAAATAAAAACTATGCTGTTTTCGTTGACCAAAACGAGACGAGACGAAATGTTATAACAAAGATCCTTAATACAAATTATAAAAAAAAAAATGTTTAATTTTTTTTTTTAATGCAAATCTTTATTTGGCATCAAAATAAATACAGACAGTCAGGATATAACAAAGTATACAAGGATTAATAATAGTTGCAATAAGGATAAATTAAAATATATATATCAAAAAAGTATATATATAGATACATATAGAAATAAAATTATATAATAAAATAAATAAGGCACATAGGTATAAGGTTTGTTTTCATATTATTTTGAGGTTACAGAAATATATTTTTTAAATGCAGAAGTGTCACAAATTATGAATTGTTTCCTCCCGTTTAGTCGCTGGGCGACGTCACTTCCTCAATCCCAGTAGCGGGGTTTTAGATTCACAAAATGCAGCTGCGGTGGATTAACGCAGAGCCCAGGTTAACGTAAGAAAAGTTAAAAAAGAGAAAGCGACCGATGGCCGCCGGCCAGCCGGGTATCGTTTCTGGGACTGGGATAAAAAAGAAGAGACGATATTTGGACACACTTTCGTTACATAGACGTGGAAAAGAATGACCGAAGACCGAATGTCTTGTCGAAAAAGATGAGGAGAAATGCGGCCACAGAATCACAGGAAAAAACACCACGAAATTTAAGAGACATGTCAAGGCATTTCTAAATGAAATTGAGGTAAGTCAAGACATTAACGTAATGTTACTTAATATTTTAAAAAAAAGTTCATGCCCACTCATGAGGCTAAGGTTAATGTGTCACATTGTAATGCTAGTTTTAGACGTTTGCCACTGTAGCTGAAAACAACTGAGACAACGTGTGTTACTAGCGTGTGTGTGTTTGTTTGTGAGAGAGTGCAAAGTGGATTAACGTGTGTGACTAGTGGGTGTGTGGGCCTGACTGACTAGCTGACTGACTCCATATAAGTAAGCATCCCTTGTTGGCCAAATACTTTCGCTAGTTTTGTCTTCACTTAGCAATCACACTGAACTGAATTTGGAATCAACAACATGACTGTGAATACCCTATTCTAGACTCATACATACATGTTAACAAAATATATTTGCATTAACATGCCTCTCGAAACTACTGCTTAGACTACTTCTGGTTTGAATATGTAGCCTAGACTTTATTTTCCTTTTACGGGCAGTCAAGTCACTCACTCAACAGGTTTATTTACTAAGGTAAAATTCATTGCAAGGATTAATGCTACTTAATATTTACAACAGTTAGATTTTCCAGAGGCTGCATCTGTCCTGACATTTATATCTATTCCTGTGCTAGATTCCAGAAAGGGCATCAGTGAAGCAAGTCCCGCCCAACAAGATGGACAAGCCAACTAGTGCTCAGGATTTCTTTGCCACAAGGATGTACAACAACAAGGCTATACAAGTCAGTGATGCTTTTTTATTTATTATTTTATTTAAATTTATGTGTGTGTACTTCTAGCATATTTTGTTGGAAAAATAAATATGTTCATGTTGTAAATTCAAATCAGATCGACTTCTGTGTCTGGAATGGATTTATTCTTGAGTCTATAAGGTAACAATAATATAATAATAAGATAACCTTGTTTGAATTGTAAAATGGGTTTGGCAAAAGACAATCTTTGACTAAAACTCGACTAAATTGTCATCAGTTTTCGTCGACTAAAACTAGACAAAAATAGTCATGGACAATTCTGACTAAAATAAGACTAAAATGCTCAGACTTTTCGTCGACTAAAACTTGACTAGACTAAAAGGAGTATGAAAATGACTAAAACTAATAAAAACTAAAATGACAGTTTGACTCAAAGACTAGACTAAAAGTAAAATAGGCCGCCAAAAACAACACTAGATATAGCTCACTTGTATGATTCATATGAAAAGTTATGCATAATTACAGAGGCCAGTTTGAGTGACAGGTCGGTGCCATCACAGGTGGCTCCTACACATTTAGGTGGAGTCAGACAGAATACATTGGTTTGAGACCAAAAACAGAGCTAAATTGAGAGTGAACAGCTCAGTGAGCTGTCATTTGTAAGGTGGCCGAAGGGACGACTGTTAGTGTGTACAGGTTGTTACATCGCAAATATGTGGAAAAGTAAATAGGGAAGTTGATGTTAAAGAAGGCACAACATGGGCCGCGCAACAAGAATTTGTGAAATGGATTTACACACCCAAAACAGGAGAATCCTAATCCAACAGAAAAAGATCCAACAACTGATCTTTTTTCCAAACTTTGTGTGTTATTTGCAATGCAAATCACATCAAGTCTATATGGGGAGCTAACATTGGTAACACTGCCTCCCCTCCCACCTTCACATTATTTAATTTGCATTCACAGTTGGAAGCAAATCCCCCGCAAACATTAAGTGCCTCGAGTGGCAATCTCTCCCGCTGTAATCAGCCCTAATGACACATGAACTCTTAATGCCAATCAATGACAAATTTTTAATTGTTTTGTTGATGCCCACTTGCAGAAATAGATTTGTGTACATCGACAGCTACACAAAAAGCCTGAATTTATGTGAACTTTCATACAGAAAGAAATCACACATGGCCTGTAGAATTTTTAAACGAGGACACGAGCACTTTTATGTAATTCAAACGCTGATTATACCTCTATCCACTGCTTCCCTTCTCTATATGCCTCGACATGGTGTTAACTTTTCTTGCCACAAAGGAAAATTAAAGTTTTAAATTGAAATGGTATCTGTGTGTCTGTAGGACTGTCCAGATCTGTCCAATCGGGACTCGATTAGCTGTGATCAGGGATCACTGATCCAGGATTGGACTGAATGAAGTTCTACAGGATGAGGTCATCTTTGAGGAGGAGGCAGAGGAAACAGCCAAAACTGGAAACTGGAGCAAATGCTGTCACACAGTGTGCAAGCGCTTACACATACACCCGCACACAAACTACAAAGATGCTCTCTTTTACAGTTATAGTATACATACATGTAAATGCACAGACTCACACAGACCATCACTGACACACACACTCATTTTATCTCTACACTCTTCATCATAGCATAACATGAATAACTAAAAGCCCACCAGCTGCAGCGGCTTCATGTGTGGTGTCTGCCTGCTCACGTGCAAATTATGATGTGGCCTTTTTGAGCGGGAGAGAGAGACAGACAGAGAGGTGCTTTTATTCACTCGCTCAGACGTTGATCCATCAAACAGTTCTGAATTAACCCTGCAATAAATGACAACACTGATTCTGCAAGATACGTTGCCATGGCAACAGTCTGAGAGAGTATGTGCTGCATTAAAGCTGATGATGCATATGGTGACCCATCAGCTGAGTGGGTGGTGGCGGGGACACTGACCCCGGAGGTGAAACTGTCCTGTAGATCTCACATGTTTCCAAGTGGATCTCTTCACATACAAGTAAAGGACACAAATAAGGAGTCTATTGGTTTGTGTGTGTTGTGTGTTCTGATGCTCTTCTGCATACCTTAGTTGTAACAAGTGGTTATTTGAGTTACTATTGAACCAGTCTGAACATTCTCCTCTGACCTCTGGCATCAACAAGGCATTTTGGATCACTGGATATTTTCTCTTTTTCAGACCATTCTCTGTAAACCCAAAAGATGGTCGTGCCTGAAAATCCAAGTAGATCAGCAGTTTCTGAAATACTCAGACCAGCTTGTTCAAAGTCACCTAAGTCACCTTTCTTCCCCATTCTGATTGGCTCGGAGTAAAAAGTGTTTTTCAGAATATCTCTTTCTATCACTCCATGACAAATGTAAAAAAAAGAAATGACTGTCAACAACCAACAGCCATGTTGTAGGAATAAAATATCTGTAATTGTATAAGTCAAGCTATGAGCTATGATAAATGAACAGGGCCCTCTGTAAAAACTTTGAGAATTTACCTGGAAAGTTTGGTGTATGTGCTGAACTGAAGTTGATGTTTCAGACTCAGAGTTTGAGAAAAAACATTTTAAAAAACAGTCTTCGGAGATATATAGTAAAATTCCATATGTACATACTTTGTTAGACACTATAGGTGAATAGGGTAAACATTTTTAGCTAATAGTTATGATGAAAAAACTTCCATTCTAATTATATTATAATTGATTATTTACATTAAGAAATGTAAAAAGGAAATATAACCTTAAATAATCAAATCAGACATTATATAATGCTATCTTTTGGTGAATTCAGGAAAAATCTATACACAAAATGTAGCAACAAAAACACTTAAAAGTATATTTTGGATCTTTCCAAACAAAAAGATGTTATGGAATAAAAAAAAGAAAAGTAGTGTCTTTCCTTGAATAAATGAGAAATGTGTGTGCAGGCACTTTCATCAGAATAAATGAACGAGCACCAGAAAGTTCATACAGTTACAGGAAAGTTTTAGAAAATGAATTTTCTATTATATTTTGACTGAAAGTGATTTGTTCCGAATCACGAAAAACATCTCGGTCTCCAAGACAACAACACCATTTCATAGAAACATTCTCGCTGAGGTTACAGCGATGAATACAGCTGATTTGGTTGTCATTGTGTCACAGGAAGCCATCTGGTGAGAAACAGGGCCGAAAAATACAGCCCCGCTGTAAGTGAGGTGGTCTGCCACATTTACAGCACAAATTAGATTTTCTTTCTAAAATCTCCACTTTTGCCTGAAACTCCACATGGAGCTTCAGATCTGTTCTGCAGTCTGCTCACTCCTGTCACTATCAAGCTGATTTCCTCTTTCCCTTTCACTCATACACCAACACTTTCGCCTCTCTCTCTCTGCATCGGGACACACTTGGAGTCTGAACCAATCATCCTATTTCTCAGCCAGGCAAGCGTGGCCAGCGATGAATCCTCTAAATCATGGGCTTAACAGCCTGCTGTGATTCTGCAGGGACTGGGAGGGCCTCCACAGCACAGTTCATAGAGAAATGGAGATGGATAGATTCAGAGAGAAAGGTGAAGAGAGCGAGAAATGGAGAAAACAAAGAGAACTGCATTCAGTAAAGAGGACAAAGTTTATGAAATGGCAATCCAAAGAGGAGAAGGATCAAAACAAATAAACACTGTGATGCATCGATTAAATCTGCAGTGAGGCATGTGTTGACTCTCCCGTCCTCAAGTCGAGACATCAGCCTCACTTGTGCAAACAGACTAAACAGAGCACCGATGAGAACTGGACATCTCTCCGACAGTGCGTTGCTCCATAGCAAATCAATTTGTCGTTAATGTCTCAGCTGAGAGGCTAAAAACGAATCCGGAAATGAAATTATTCCCTCAGTACACTCATAAAAACATAGATAGGCAAAGTAATAAAAGAAATAAGAGCTTGCATGATTTCATCCGGGCAGCAAATTGTTTTATTTTGAGGCCTGCTATCTTCTATGTCCACCTTCTATCTTCTTAAAAGGATGTTGTTGTTGTTGTTGTTACGTGTCATTAGATTTGAAGATGATCCTGAGTTCATAATATTTATGGATACAAGAGAGTTAAACCGCTGTGCAGTTCTAGATTAGCCTCCTATCTTATATATATATATGTAATGTCATATGTACAGGAAATTCTTTTGAAACCAAGATAGCTCATTAGGGGTTTGTTGGCCTTTTTTGTACAAAAAATAATAATAATTCCAAGAAAATATGCTCTAAAAAAGTTTTTTTTTTTTTAAGTTCAATAGATGCATGAAAAACTCCATTGAATAATTGTGTTACATGACTGTCAGCACAATAGTATGATTATTATTATGATTATTGTCCGGTTGCTCACCCAACCTATCTATCTATCTATCTATCTATCTATCTATCTATCTATCTATCTATCTATCTATCTATCTATCTATCTATCTATCTATCTATCTATCTATCTATCTATCTATCTATCTATCTATCTATCTCTCTATCTCTCTATCTCTCTATCTCTCTATATCTCTCTCTATATCTCTCTCTATCTCTCCATCCATCTATCTCTCCATCCATCTTCAGGGGCAGAGCCAGAGCCACTGCTGCCCCAACCCTCTGGAACTCCCTCCCTCTAAATAACCAAAACCCAGCTTTAGTATTTTATTTTGCTCATCCATCTCATGTTATGCGTCTTTGAGTAATATTTTAAGCACTACAAAAATCTTGTCAATTATTTTTAGTTTTACAAAATCTATGGCAAAACACTTTCACCATCTAGTTCACTGCCCAGGTTGTTTTTACTTTGGGAGCTGCCCATGGTGCTGAAACACTATTTTCAGTCGCTGTCTTATGGGAAAGCACTCACATCCCCTCCTATACTGCTTCACAGCTATTTCAGCCGGCTTAAAAGACAGAGCACCCATTAGGCTTGCCCTGTATTTTGTAAACAATATAATCTCTCTGATCAAACAACTTTCATGGTGAAATGTTGTGTCCTTCATCAGGAGCTGCAGAGACAGAGATGCAGGCCTGGCAGCACAGAGGAGATCTGAACAGGTGACTGGTGTCACACTACATCATCTATCCCATTAGTCAGGCCAACAACAAGGCAAGGAAGTGAGCAAGCTAGGAGACTTGCTGTAGGACACTTGCTGCAGAGCTGCTGCAACATCAGAGCCTGAAACTCTCTGTCTGCATCAGAGCTATTGATAGTGGCAATCTAACAGAGGAGTAGGAGATAGAACACTGCGGTTAAGTAAAATAAAGCTTCGGCAGTCTATCTTCATTATCATCATGGTTCACTTCACACACAAGTATATGCAGTGTTTTATTACTGGTTCTAGAAAATTAAAGGACTCTGATCAAGGTTATATGAGTATGATTCAGCTGAATCTTCATAAAACAGCAGAAAGAGCTTGAATTCTGGAAAAAGTTGCCTTTCACACACATTTTTAAAAACAAATTAGTTAATTAGTTTAAGTTCTACACCTACAACATGTGAGAATGGTTTATGGTATAACTATGAGATTAACTAGGAGATGTTAAAAAGCTACAACTCATCACAGAGTCATATTTCTTCCCGTCTTGATCCCCTTTTCATGTAACATTATTAACTCTTGCGGCCATCTTTTATAACTCAATTTTTAAGTCTAGTCTAAGCTTTTCTGAGCCTTTATTCTCCTCTCGTCTGTTAGGTCAATATACTGTAGAAGGCGAACAATTAAAATTGTTTTAAGCGATTAGTGCTGCTGCAATGAGTTGATTCATGGATTATTCTCTGGTCATTTGTCAAATAATAGTAATAAATCTTAATAAAATAACTGAAGAAGTCCCCTTTGAGACTTTTAATGGACTCAACAATTAATGGATCAGTTGAAAAAGTATAAAGCAGATGCAAAAACACAAAGATGCTCAGAAACATGAGAACTATTGATTCCCAATCTGGTTTAAATGGTGATGTTCAATAAAGCTCAGCAGTTTAGAGACACTGAGCGTCAGAGGCAGAGTGGTGAACTGTTCCGTTGTACAAGCTTGTCAGTCCATTGATGGTGTCTTTGTGTTGCAACAAGCCATTGAAGTATCAGAGTGGGGTGTGTGATTGTGTATCTGATCTTCTGCTGCAAACAAAGGATGTTTTTGTCCCTTTCTCATTCATTCCAGGTCGACAGGAACTCACTCCGTTCAAATTCACTTAAATTAACCGAGGTGGAGACAGATTAGTAAGAGTCTGTTTGTTTCCTTCAACCAAAATAGTTTTTATACAATCAAAGGCTCTTATTCTGCACACACACACACACACACACACACAAAGCCTCTCAGAGTGCAAAAGCTATTAGCAATCAGAAGCATGTCTGCAGCAGCCTCACTTATGGGAATGATTATGTTCTGAACAAGCTGTTCCACAGAAGCAGAATCCTGCTGTCGGGTATTCACAACTTAAGACCACCATGGTCCTTTCATCTCCTCAGATCAGTGTGAGTGTTGGGGAGTTATTCCGAACAGTAGGGTTTGAGGTGTGGATCAGAGCAGAATGCTTTTAGATGTTGTTCAATTGCTGTAAATGACATGAAGCCAGTTTATAGCCACAACTTTGTGCCCTACACTTCCCCAGCTTGCCAACTGTACATGAATGATTCTGCATTCTGCTTTTAGTCAAAATACAATAATAATAATTTTTTTGTTGATTTTAAAAGGATAAAATTCAACAATAACCGACCTGACATCTTATATAGGGATTTTTATATAAATAGATTTTTTTTCCCATGTGGAATTTGTACCAATTTTGCACTGATTTGACTATTATTATACATTATTATCCATTATATGAACCAAAAATAGGTACAGGAAAAATAAATACATTCAATAGCTAAATAAACATCTGAACTGTCAAAGGCTGATCTTTTAAAAGATATATAGTTATCCGCCAGTATTTCATAAGCCCAAGTATTGCTTTCTGCATTATGAGTTATGTACTAAATATATACATAAACAGCGATACCAATAGATACCAATATGTCTGTGATAGACAGCAGACCTATGTATATTACTAATAATACAAATAACGTCATTTATATGGCACCTTTTCAAACATGTTACAAAGTGCTTTTCATCTGCGCAGACAAGAAAAATAGATAAAAACCATGTGCAAGATGCATACAAGAGAAAAAGTTACAGAAATACAGAAAACAAAACACACATATGAACACCTTAAACAAACAGTCAACACCCAGAAAAACCCTTGGAACTACTGAGGAGCCAACTAACAGACATAGGTTTTTTAGATGTCAACAGACGTTAACAGTCTGCTTGCAAGGACATCAAAATCGCAGTCGCAGTTAAAACTATCATCTACCATCATCTGTATATATGCAAATGATGCAACCTCTTAAGTTATTACTCTCCTTCTGTATCCTGTCGGATCCCTCTCGGCTTCGACCTACTTCACTGTATAAATGACCCGCAGACACCACACCTGCAGCTATGTGCATCTACTCTTAACTTAAGTCCCTATAAGCCAAAAGCCGCTCTCCCCCGGGTCTACCTGCTCCTCCAGCTCCATGCCCGAGTCCTCCAGCACCTGTACCTGGTGGTTTAGCGACAGCCTGGAGAAAGGAGAGTCCACTGGGCTTCCAAACACACTACGTCCTGCTTCCCCAACTGTTTAGTGTCCATGTAATTAGAGTGTGGCTCTGTATGCTCAGCCAGGAACCCACTGAGAGATGTGAAATGGATAACCTGGGGCCTGGGAAACCAGCCAGCACTTCCTGTAAACCACTGACACCAAGCCCTGCCTTTACTGGGCTGTGATGTCATCCCTACAGCCGCCCCCTATGCAGCAGTCATCACCAAAGGAGGATCCAAGTTATACAACATGCACCCTCTTCCCCTTCTCTTTCTCTCAACTTGTCCCTTTTAATTTTTTTTTAGCTTTTACATTTTACTTTTCAGCCTCCATCCTTTCATATTCTTGCATATTCCCAGCATCCACAGCCTTATATCTGTGCAGCTGTTACGCCCTCCAAAAACAAATCTACAGAATATGTCGAAATATCAGCTAGCAGCTACAGCTCTGTCCGGGAAAAAAAATGTTTTATTTCATATGTGCTAAACAGACACATCAAACTGCAAATCAAGTAGGGACAATTATTTACCCATTCATTTTTTGGTCTCTAACTTGTTAGAAAATTCTGGAAATCAACAATTGTACAGGGCAAAATTTGACTATTTCAAATAGCTTGTGTTATACAATATTCTGTTTGCCAGATACAATATTCAGGGTACCATCTCTAAGACTATTAAAACATTCTGTCAATCACCTAATGAATATATGAACTAATTGATTCAGCTCTATGCTTTGGCAGTTAAAAAATAACACAAAAAGCATGTAATTGGATAAAGTAAAAATCACCAGAAATGTATCATTTAACTAACTAAAAGTAAAGCCAAATACGTTTCCAACACATTCTCACTCCAAACTTGTCAAATCAAACATTCATATTCAAATAAACTGGCAACATAGCTTAAATTTAGGAAAAGATCATGATTTGACTTTACATAACTATTTCCAGATGTGAAGTAGGTGATGTAAAGCATCTCCTGTCTCAAAGTGCTTGTTGGACCCCTCCACCAACAATGCCGACTTCTGCGCTCTTTATATCACATCAGTTGTTCTAGGTGTCTAATAAAGATGCTGATGGTATTATATTGGAGTTAGCTGATGTCAGCTTGTGCCAGAATTGCTAACATCTGGGAAACCTGTAAAATCTGGTATACAAGCTTTTAGTATGCAAGCTTTTATGGGCAATTTCTCACGGTAAGAAAATTGATGTTATTACTCTGTTACAGTGAAAACTCTGAGGTCAGTTTAAACATCATGCCATTTAAATTCCAGTTTGCCAGTAAGAAAGTTTAATATATTAGCCAAGATTTAGGTAGATTAGGCTGCTTGGTTGGTTTTAATAATGACAGGATTTTCAAAGTCCTTATTTCAGCACCATGGTCAGCTCCAAGACAACAGCTGACAGATGTTTATGTGCATTTATAGCAAACATGTAGGTGCAGTTCTATTGAAGCACCATCATTAAAGATAAGGTAACACCTTCTCAAACACCACAAGTTGATTTAAAAAGACATTGTTTTAATCACAACTGAACCTTTAAATATGACTTGTCAAACACCTAACTGATATCCAAATGCTGCTGTAAATGTGTTGTTTTGAATCAGTGCGCAGGTGTAAACATTCCTCAGAGAACATGCAGGAAAGACAACAAACTGTGGTCTGGTGATGTAAAGCAGGGAGGTTAAAAGCTTTCTTTTCTTATTTTGTTATCCATTAAAACAACTGCTACAGAGACTAAAAAGCTGGAATGAAGAGTTGATTTATGAAGTTCAATTAATGTGTTTTGAAAAGGGCATTATGAAACCATGGTAGCCGTTGCATCAAATGCAGCATTGACTCACTTAAGCTTATTAAAAGGATATCAATTGGAAGACAACCACAATGCAGGTTAGGCTCCAGTTTTATGGCACTGTTATGATTTTCAAAAACAGATGTTTGGAAAAAAAATAAAATAAAATGCCTCAGCAATGGAGAAGTAAGTCTATTTTTATTCACTGTTGAAAGAATAAGGGGAAAAACATGAGACTGCTGCACCTTTTGGTTACCATAGAAACCACCTGAATGACAGGCGGCAGCTGCTTATACTGCATATTAAAAATAGCCAGTGCTTTTGCAGTGATTTCTGATAATTTCACCATGA
>CAFUXE010000094.1:28323-38801 GCA_903364295.1 Serranus cabrilla
TTTTTTTTTTTTTTTTTGAGCTGCTTCTCCGGATGTCAGGCTCTTTTTCTCTGTTGCTACTGTGGTGCTAATTTGTCAAGCTCGTAAACAAGCTAGGGATTTCTGACCCTTTTTCCTTTTTTAGAACTTGAAATCAGAATGGTTTTGTTTGATCTGCAGTGTGTCTGTATAACCTCTGGCCATTGAAAAATAAATACATGTTCATCTTGACGAGAAAGTTCTTGAAGTGCAAATGATGGTGTGAAATTGTGAGAGTAGAGGAGTAGCCTGGGAATGATGAAACACCCGCTGGAAACGCTGCAATGCTCTGGTCTGCTGTATTCTGCATGCTGTTAATGCACTCTCGCGTCAACCTGCAGTCTCTCAAAAATATCTAATTTCCAGTGGTGACTGGGTGTTTTTTTTACACCATTTCACTGTTACTTTACAATATTAATGTCTGTATAGAATCATGTCTTAAACCAGGTGGTGAAAGACATATTCAGACCCCTTACTTAAGTAAAAATACTAATACCACACTGCAAAATTACTCCACTACAAGTAAAAGGCCTGCATTCAAAACGAACTTCAGTAAAAGTACAAAAGTAGCTGCATCAAAAAAGTATCAAAAGTACTAGTTTTGCAGAATGGTCCCACCCAGACTGTTAAATATATTCCAAATATATTATTGTATTATAATGTTTTATGCCTTTATGTTAGCATCATTTTTAATTTAGTCCAGGTAGAGCTAATTTTAACTTCTTAATATTATTTTGAATGTTATTATTCATAAACATGTGTAATCATTTAATCTTTTTTTTGTGTGTTAAATTTCAACCTAAAAAGTAACTAGTAAAGTAACTAAAGCTGTCAGCTGGAGTGTTATAAAATGGAACGGAGCGCTCTTTGAGATCAGCACTGACAGACGTTATTAAGATGATAATCCAAAATATCCATGAGCTCCCGTTGCATGAGTAACCTAGCCATGACTAATCACTTAACCAGGTAATTGAGGTATATTGATTTGAAGTGGGGCAGCACTTGTTGCCAGTGATGATTAAGAAGCCTCAGAGTCTGCCAAGAAATCCAAAAAAAGAACAGCAGAGGCTTGAGGTTCAGTCATGATGAGGAGGTAGATATTAAAAAAATCACCAGCTTACAACTTCAGCAGTAAACACAATGCTGTGTCAGACAGCTGCATTAAAATGAGTCTTTTGCAAAATAAACAAGGAAGTAATCAAATCCTTTATGCAAGTCAAAGTGGAAAGCAGTGGAATTATAAGTCCATCTATTGATATTGAAGAAAAGTGGGGTTTATTTATGCCTTGCATCGATCGCTCAGGTTTTAATAAGTTAAGATCAGCTACAAATGACACATAAGTAAAAAGAAAAAAAAAGTAGTCAAGTAAAATTTATTAATTCAGCCCAAAATTACAAATCACAAATTTGTCTCATATAAGGTTAACACTTAAGGTTATCAGTACAATAGATCACATTCAGATGTAGGAAAGGGATGACAAAGAAGGAATCGAAGAAGGAAAAACAGAACATGTAATAAAACTTTCTTAACAAGAAAAAAAAAGGAAACAAGGAAGGAAATTAATTTAACTTAAGCAGGAGAAGTGTAACTTGTCCTTTACTCTTTATATGGAAAAACATTTTAGTATTAATGATATTGTTAAGTATTAATCACAGTATTTTTTTCATACTTTAAAATGTGTCTGGAGAGTGGTATCACTCTTCTATACACCAAAATATTTAACTTTTCCTTTAGGGTTTAACTAATTATTTACGTATGTTATTCAGAAATGCTACAACATTTCCCTTTTGGAACAAAAAAATGTGAATAGGACATTTAGAAATCAGTAGTCATTAACAAATGTTCTTAGTGACGTAGGGTAAATGTATTTCTGTTGTTGAAGTGTCTGTTTGTTCTCCTAGTCTCAGATCAGGAGACACCTTTAGAACATGGAGGACGACTTTCGGCCGCAGGTGAAGAAGGTGGCTGTGGCCATGGGGGCTTCACTCTCAGAGCAGGACATCGACCGCATGCCGCAGGGGATGAGAATGCAGGGTGACGCTCTGTGTCTATGTGTGTGTGTGTGTGTGTGTGTGTGTCTAACTGAGGTGGCAGTGATGCATTAAAAGTGACCATTATGATGATTGATGAGGTGCTCATACATGAGTCATGACGATGACGTCACTGTCTTATGTCATCCGTGGTGACTCTTAGGAAACTTCAACTACAGCAGGTTTCTGGAGTACATGAGGCAGTTCAAGACCTCCGAGCAGAGAGAGGAGGCCATCAAGAAGGCCTTCATGATGCTCGACAAAGACGGCAGCGGCTACATAGAGTGGAACGAAATCAAGTATGAGCCTTACTCTCACTTAAGGGACAGAGCTGCTGTTATTATATATTTTTCTTTTTGTCAACAAATCCAAAGACAAAGTCAAAATGTGTTTCATCAGCTTTCCTGAGGACACACAGCAGGTCACTGTAGTTTTTATTAAACAAAAATGAGGAAATACTCAATTTGTTGGGGACTATTAGAGGTGGATTTATCCACACTTGTTGCTCTAAAGAATGTTTGGGACAGCATGTTGGATTGAATCAAAATCAAAGACTGGATAAAAGGAGTGGACAAAGCAACCATGACATCACAGATTAATTTGCGGACCACCATTTTAAAAATTGAGTCTGGCATTTTTTTGGAACCAGAAGTGACCAAATTTGGACAAAAGGGTCATTGACAAGAACTTAATAACTAACTAGCTTGGTAAACTAGGTGCATTCATAGAGCTGCAGCCAGTGGAGGTTCCCACCTGCTGGACATTATGCCCGAAATAATGCAGGTTTAAGGCAGATAGCTTCATGTATCAGACTCAAAGGTTGCTGCTTGGTCAAAAAATAAAGTGCATAGTTCATAGTGATAATGGAACATGTCATCAAGTGTTTTGTGATACAAATTAGTTTTGTGACAAAAAGAATACATAGGCCTTGATATACATACAGTACTTAGTTACCTCCGCCAAGGAGGTCACGTTTTTGCCGGCATTGGTCTGTTTGTTTGTTTTTGTACAAAATAACTCAAAAAGTACTGCACAGATTAGGATGAAATTTTCGGACAACGTGTGTATTGGGACAAGGGTGATTATATTTTGGTGGTGATCAGTGATCACCAGTGTACTCCTGAAATAGATGCTTTCAATATTATCTTTCAAGTGTGCAATTTGGTATTGTGTAACTGACCCTATTGCCTTCGAGTGCTTTTCTAGTTAGTTTTAATTCCTTCCCAATTTTGTTGGAGTCGTGCCCACGTTTTTAATGTCTGTTTCAGGTACATTCTGTCCACTGTACCGACTGCAACCCCATCAGCTCCTCTCACTGACGAGGAGGCTGAGGCAGTGATCCAGGCTGTTGACACTGATGGAGACGGGCGCATCAACTACAGAGGTGAGGGGCCTTGTTTTTGCTCTCTCTGGTGCACTGACATTCTCTCACCACTGGAGGTCAGCAATCATTAACTCTTCATCTCTGTGAGAAAATTGATAGTGTGAGGGAGAGAGATGCTCAACTAGATGTTACATTTTATTATTGTGTAGTTTTGCAAGATCTTTTGTGTAAATCTTGATTTCAGCTTCCTTTCTGTATTTTCTACCATCAACTATTTTAATTCCTTGATTTATATGTGGGAAAAGGTCCAATACCACTCTGACTACTTTATTTTGAGTTGAAGTTAAGTTTAATCCCCTTAGCCTTGCGCGCCAGATATCAAATTTTCTGGTTCACTTTGGTACGAACTCCTTGTCCCATAATCTCCATGATAACAGCTAATATGCTCAGCATTATGCAGGGGTGCTGCAATTATAGTGTTGACATATTGCAGTTGCTTTATTAAAGAATGCACTGCATTAAGTTTCTGATGTGGCCTTTAACCCCCTAACCATTCTAGCCCCCGCTTTTTGAGAATTGGGGGTTGTGGGCAGTGGCTGGATAACAATACATGCCACATGAAAGTGTTGTACATCATCTGAAAGATGAGAACCTGAAGATTGATTTGAGATGCAGCTCTGCAATTTGTGTCAAAAATCTCTAATAAAAATGATTTATCTAATTAATTAATTACAATTATTAAGATGTATTAGGGGTCCCAGTATCATAGTCTGACTGATAAAGTCCCATTTCCAGGTTCAACTCAGTCCCATAATTTGTTGTAGCAATTTCTGGGTTGATAGCATTTGTTACACACATTTGGTGCAGGATTTTGCTATTTTTTTTCATATCGGGAATTGATAAAAAGGGGGTCAGAAACCCCCCAGAATATGACAAGATCTTTGGAAGAACAAAGACAAATCCATGCTGTGATTTGGATTAAAACACTTTGGTCATTTTGGAGATTTCTGTATTTTCAGTGTTTCAATGGCGATCACTTCTGTTCTCTAAGCTGCTGAGAAACCCCATTATTGGGGTAACAGCAGCTAGTTTTATACAGTGAGGTCGAGACTTGAGAAATGCCCTCACTGCAATGAACTGGCTCCTACAGGGACTAATATTGTCCCACATGAAGAAAACTGGGCTCATTGAATCCACAAGAGTCTCAGCTTTCCAGTGATACATAATTTATGTAATTGAAAGCCTGTTTAGGGACCCCAGTATGCAGGAATATGAAAATAGTAAGCAGAAATAGCACATTTTGCTGCATGAGAAGTAAGTAGATAACATAGCAATAAAAATATTGATAACATAGCGATAAAAATAGCTTTCTAGCATCATTTTGGCAGCTTCCAGACATGATATCCGGGCATGGTTGGTACCAATAGATTATATGATATCAGTATCTCCAGTATATCACTAAAATTGAGAGAGAAAGACGTCCAAACGTCCAAACGTCCGGCGGCCCGCAGAACGTTAAACTTAGGGTTAAACTCACTATACAAACACACTCACATCTGGCTTCATGATGTGTCTTGTCTGCAGAGTTCTCAGACATGGTGAAGATGGAGAAGAAACCAAGAAAGTAGAGGTCATGGGGTTAATCTGTGCCCAAGAGTGTGACAAAAGACGGAGAGTAAAATATAGAAGAGGAACACCATCTAACTGAATAATAATCTTCTTTCTCTGTCCGGGAATAAAATTGAAAAAAATCTTTGTTTTTGTGTAGCCTTCTTTGCAAAGGACTGTGTAATGTCCATATTAGGGAATTACTAAATGAAATACAGCATGCACAGCTACAGTAATTGACTCATGATGTGGAAGTTGAAAAATCCAAGTTATTTTATGTTATATCCAAGCTGTCGTCTCTGGGGAGGCCACAATGGAGACACAGCAGCATCGGAGGTGTGGGCCACTCTGCTGCAATGATCTATCCTCACCACTGAGGGGCAGCAGTTACTAACTCTTCATGAGCGGGACATACTGAAGGGGGCAGCATATTACTCAGCTACACTTTAGGTTTCATAAAACTGGATCATGTGTTGACTTTCTGTATCCTCAATAAAACTGCAGACATGGAAACATGCAAACAACGTTTGTTGATTAATTTTTCATGATTGAAAAAATAATAATTAAATGTAATCATCACAACCAAGTAGCTTCTCTCCTGTGTGGACTCTCACGTGTATCTCTAAACTTCTCTTATCTGTAAACCTTTTCCCACAACCATCACAACTAGATGATTTTTCTCCTGTCGACTGTGTGTGTGCCTTTTGCTTTACTCTAAAACATTTCTCTCTAACCAAGCTGCTGGTGGTTGACTAAAACTTAAAGAAGCTATAGGACTTTTTGACAGTGTTACATTCTACATCTCTTACAGGGGCTTCCTGTGTTGAATTGTTCAATGGGCTATGTGCCGAGCTTCCAGGAAACACAGAATTTTCTCCTCTGTGTACTTTCATGTCCTCCCAAATCCTGACGTTCTCCCCTCCAAGATCAGTTCTTATATGAAGGGGCCAACCATGTTCCCTGATGGCTGAACTGAAAAAGTCCATAACCATTTTAGCCCAATTGTTGTTGGAACACTGCAAAAATGTGAACATTCTACTGTAACCATCCATTGCACTATGTACAACTAAAACCTAATGAGTTTGTGATTGCCGTCTTTGTGCAATATGTATTTTGGACAAGGCACAGTGCATACTCTTCTTTTTTGTTGATGTTGTCCTAATGGACTCAACACCAGCATGTCAGGTTTTTATACTGAGTCTCTGAAACAATGCCTCTGCATCAAAATGTCCATTAAGAATGACCTCTCAGATATGAGAATGTTCTGCTTTTATTTCACTTATGATTGTGTTTAATTCCTTGTACATATAAGGATATTACCACATTTTGTATTCCTACATGAGCTTATATAATGTAGGTCTGGAGATCACACAATAAATGCCACGTGAAAGTGGCATTTATTGTGACATCATCTGAAAGCTGTGAACCTGAAGATAAGGTTGAGATGCAGATGTGTGTCAAGTTGTTCTGGTCAAAAATCTCTAGTAAACGTGATTTATTTAATTCATTAATTAATTAAGTAATGAATTACTTAATTAATTATTTATTTACAACTATTAAGATGTATTAGGGGTCCCAGTATCATAGTCTGACTGATAAAGTCCCATTTTCAGGTTCAAGTTGGTCCCATAACTTGTTTCAGCAATTTCTGGGTTGATAGCATTTGTTTCACACATTTGGTGCTGGATTTTCCTATTTTTTTCATATTGGCAATTGATTAAAAAAAAAAAAAAGGGGGGGTCAGAAACCCCTCAGAATATGACAAAATCTTTGGAAGAACACAGCAAATCCATGCTGTGATTTGGATTTAAAAACTTTGGTAATTTCTGTATTTTCAGTGTTTCAATGGCGAGCACTTCTGTTCTCTAAACTGCTGAGAAACCCCCTGATAGTCAATATATACAGGAAAGCTACACATCTTCTCAAAGCTCTAGATCTCTAGTTTGTGTCTGTAAAGTTTCATGAGGCTGTGATTAGAGGTAACAGCAGCTAGTTTTATACAGTGAGGTCGAGACTTGAGAAATGCCCTCACTGCAATGAACTGGCTACTACAGGGACTAACATCGTCCTACATGAATAAAACTGGGCTCATTGAATCCACAAGAGTCTCAACTTTCCAGTGATACATTTTATGTAATTCAAACCCTGTTTAAGGACCCCAGTATGAAGAAATATGAAAATAGTAAGCAGAAATAGCACATTTTGCTACATGAGAAAACAAATGTGGTTTTTGACTTAAATTGCATGTTATCAGCATAAAGTAGACATGTATGTAAAGAGGAGACCTGTGGGAACACATGGAGCCCATTTTCATTCAGATAGCATGATGTCAGAGGTCACATGACCGCTGTGAAAATCAACATGTTGCTAACAGCGAAAATAGTCTAACTTCACAGCATTATTTTGGCAGCTTCCCGACATGATATCCTGGCATGGTTGGTACCAATAAATTCCTCTCATATGATATGATATGATATATGACTGATATGATATGTTTCATATGATATCAGTATCTCCAGTATATCACTAAAATTAAGAGAGGAAAATGTCAAAAAGTTTGGCGGGCCCCTCATGCTAACTGCTGCACCATCATGTTGCCCCACATCAAGCTTAATTGACCTTATATTATTGAACATATGAGAGATATTTCCTGGCCGCAGGGTTTTTGACCTGGGTGTGAATGACCATTGTCTGATTGTTCGCATTAGAAATGCAAACCTGTCTCCAGTTCGAACTGATGCCTTATGCAGTATTAATGAGTGAAAATCAGAAGGCGTCAACAATCTGTAACCATTTGATTTTAAACCCCAAGCATACCTATGTTTTGAATATGTATCTTTTATTTCCTTACATGGCTAATTGTTGTATTTTTAATGTGGTGAACACTACAATGTTTAGTTTGGATATTATACAAAATGATTTCTTTTATGTATCAAAGTACAAACAGAATTACAACCATAAATGATAATGATGATGACTAAAAACTTAATCAATCAATTAATATTGAGAACATCATGAGACTGTGAAGTCACGGTCATTATTTATACAGGATATGAATGCAGAGTGCAGACCACAGACTGTATAAACAAGGCTCCGACTTCGTGCAGAGCATTGTTCTACACGTGCCAGTGGTTACGCAATCTGGAGAGCAACAGGTCTGCCATGTGAGCTGCCTCAGTGCTGTGTTGACTAGACCACAGGCAGCCAATGAGAAAAAATCTGCGGGGCTTGTCCATATGCAGCCAATCAGAAAAATCGCAGCTCAAATCAGTGGGTGTGGCTCAGGAGCTGGAACCCACCTAATTTGCATATGAGTACGACCTCTATGTTTATCGATCTATTTATCAATCTATTTTCTAATAACCAATAGAGTTGTTAATATTTCAACAGTGGAGTTTGGTCTTTTAACATTTTGTTCACTGTGGCTCAGTTTGGCACAGCATTTCAGTTTGGTGTTTCAGAATGTTGCTTTGTTTTATTATTTAAAGTGGACAAAATGTATAGGTTCTTTTAACATGTGAATTAAAGAAATACGTCACAAATTCAACATTCAACAACACCATATATTATAATTATTATAAATTTTGGTTTGACAGGCCTGCTACAATATACTATTTCGGGTTTTTTCCGAGATTTGCCTGTAGTTGCTAGGGGAAGTGACGCCAGCAGTGAATGACAGCTTTCATGGAGAAGGAAAATCCGACAGTGGAGAGAAACTGCGTACGATAAGGATTTACGTCCGTTAGAGAAATCCGTCTCCATCCTTATGTTTTTGGGCAATGGTGACCCTCAGAATGCGGAGAACATAATCTACGTGTTTCACACTATCGAACGACATCAATATTATAGGTCTTCGTGCCTCTGAAAGATAAAAAAGGGATGGTGAAATTTGCATTGTTACAGAAGGAACTGGGATACTTGGGGGCGGGGGAATGTGAATTAAGAGGGTTGTAAACCAGGACGGTGTAATATTTTCCAAGGTAACGTAAACAAAACGTTTAAGGCTGAACATTAAGGAAACGCAGCGTTAACTACCGGAGGCTCAAACGAAGCAACAATTATAGCTTTTTGGCGTTTGCTAACTGGTAGCGAAATGGAGCTGAGAGTGGGGAACCGATACAGACTGGGCAGGAAAATTGGAAGTGGATCTTTCGGGGACATCTATTTAGGTAAGTAATATTAGTCAACCAGAACCCGCCTGTATGTTAACCAACGAAATGTTCACTTGCCATTGCCGATATTTACTGGTGACCTTTTTAAAACATCTCCGACTGCAAACGGCATTAGCCTTCTATCATGTTTGCATTAACCTCAGTTTAACGTTAAGCTAGTTGTTACTTATCCATAACTACCCGTGTCCTGCTAAGTTAACTAACGTTACTGTAACATAAAACTGTCCACTACAGTTATAAAACGAGGTGATGTGAGCTGAAATACAATGAACGATTTGGGGCATTATAGAAAATGCAGGTTAGGACAGCTAACGTTAGCTTGTTTAACTGGCATTTTGTTAGATTAAACCAGTGAAAACTTGAAAACTCGACACTTGAGAATGCCTGTTTACTTAGATCCATCTTCATATACATATCAGGGTTATATAACAATGTGTAATGTTAACGTTACTTGAGATGAACAAAGTGTAAACTGGTCCAGCTTAAGTTGTAATTGTTTGCCAGTAGCTTCACAGGAGAAAAAAAAAATCACCACGGGCATTCAAACGTGACCTGAACGTCAAGTTATAACAGCTTACGTTAAGCAGTCGATCACATACAGTTGCAATGATTGGTACGTCTCACGTTCGACACTAAAGTATAATGTAACCTCGGCTGAAGTGATTTTCACAAACTAATGGTCCTGAGTTCTAAATATCCCACTGCAGTGACATGATGTTTATAAACGTTTAACTGTTAAAACCACTATTTGTTCGGTTGTCATCTGTGGTGTTATACACGTGTTTGCAATACAAACAAAACACAACATGGCAAATAAACACTAACGTGCGTGCTTTATTCGATATAAATCCACTGAAACGCCAGTGGGCTGTCATCATTGAGTGATCAGCCCCTGGCCAACTGCTGAGGTGGAGTACAAGCACAACATAGCAAATAAACACTAAAGTGCATGCTTTGTACGTTTGTAGTTCCACGTGCTGTCCACCACATAGTCAAACAGACAGAATGTAGGTTCATTATTTCCTAGCTTCAGAATTGTGATTGCACCTAACTGCTTCTGCTGTAAAATAAGGGCACATCACTGAAAATAATAAAACTAACTTGCATGCTTACTTATTCGTTTCACTTCACAACACACTCTAGCTAAGAAAATGCTGTTCTTGTGCTGTTGTGTACTTGGTTGTCATGGCTTTGCCAGTGATTGACGTCCTGCTCTTGGGCCAGCTGATCATCCTGCAGAATCCTATATGGCAAAGTCGTGTTATTCTGACTTTATGACATTTTGTAAGTTTTGAAGAAGCAGAGGATTTTGCAGTGGCAGGTTG
>CAFUXE010000094.1:60359-79135 GCA_903364295.1 Serranus cabrilla
GTTTGTCTTTTTTGGTAATTTTGTGTCTTTTTTTTAAAGGGTTTTTGTGCCTTTTTCTGTCATTTAACATCTTTTTCTGATCATTTTATGTCTTTTTTGGTAATTTTGTGTCATTTTTTGGTAATGTGTCTTTTTTAAAGAATTTCTGCACCTTTCTGGGTAATTTTTGGAAATCTTGCGCCTTTTTGGTCAATTTGTGTCACAGTTTGTTTTCATCTGCTAACTGAGCATTGCATGAAACCTGTTGAGTCTGTTAAAATAAGATATGTCGTGTTATCTAAGATGCACATTCTGTTTATTAATTAAAATGCAGCTATTTTAGAGTAATAGGGAACATTTTCCTCTCAATCTGCTCCATCTTTTCCACATCTTCCTCGTTTTGGGTCTCGTCTTGTCATGACGGGGTTGAGAACCGCTGATCTAACCGATACATTTTCCAGACCTAGCAGCCATTTATCCCTGCTTGTACTTTGTTCCTGTCTCTCAGCATGTACGCCTGTGTTTAGACCTGCTGCCTGTTTGTGGCGCGTCGATCTGCCTTCTTTACCTTCTCGTTAAGCACCTCAAATTCAACCTGCCCCACCTTTTCGTCTTCACGTTGGTTCTACCTGTCTTGTGGCAACGTCCTTAATAATGAATATGAATGGAAATAAATGAGTCACTGAACATTAGTTTCACATGACCTGAGCATATACAGTTTAAAATTAAGCTATTTTTTTACAGACCCTTAAACAAAAAAACTGTCGCTATGTGGAGGCTTCAGAAAGACACGTGCTTGCTCTTAGGTACATGAATTCCATCCTCCCATAGGCCAACTGACATCATGCAAACCTTCCATGAACCCTGTGTGACCCATGCAGCATTCTGTCATGAGCCCCATGTATCACCACCATACTAAATTAAGACCCTTACATTCCACCTACACACACAGCCACACACACAGCTAGCTGGCACACAGGGGTAATTTTTCATCGCTAATATGCAGATGAAAGGCACTTGGATGTCACCCTGCATTGTGTGTGAATGTCGGAGAAAGGAAAGATGCAGTAAAATAAGAAATACAACCTTGTCCTACTTGACAATACCATCATTTTTAAGCATCTTTTTTTTCTGCAAAGAAATGCTACACCCTGCCAAGAGAAGAGGTAATATTTAATTATCTGTAGTTGCCTGTACATTTAATTTCACAAAGTGTTTTAACTACCAGGTGCACTAACCAATCAGTAGGTCTCACAAGAGCTACCAGGATACAACAAAGAATCACCAACAACATAGCAAATTGTGTTTACTGAAAAGGATTAAAGTGGTTATAACACATATATTTAAAATAACAACAGTTTAAAATAACAGTTTGAGAAAAATATGATAATGTGAAAGGACTCATTCAGTGTTCATTGTCTAGCTGTTTCTCCCACAATTTCACTGTTATTGTTCACTCTTACAGCTCTCAATGACTACAAACCAAGATACTTGGGCTGGGCTTGTGTTATTTTTGTTTTAAATAAACCGGTCTCTGCTTTTTTAAACCACAAAGATAAGTGTGTCTTCAGAGATGAGAGAGACACAATATGTATGTATGCACAAGGTACAAAGCTGGTCTCCATTGATTATTTAAATCTCCAGAATCAGACCAGCCGATCGGTCAGAACTGCTTTGAGAATTACACTGTTTATTTTTTGCCTTATTTGCATGTTTAGTCTTGCAATCCTATTAAGAATTTTCCCCTTAGTCCTTGTCAGATATGTATGTAGTCTCCATGACAAAGTGAGTGGCTCCTTTTGGTCTGGGCAGTGCCTGACTCCTCCTAACTCACAGGTGGGGCAGGTGAGAGCTAAGGCTATTTTGGTTGATGCTGAAATTTTCTGCATGGGCTTTATTTTTCTGCCCCGGAGGTTGCCAATTGCCTGCACATCAGAGAGGATGAGTTTTTCTTACATCATCTCAAACTGTTATATCAATGGCAAACTAGGTTTTAAAATACGGCACAATGTCCATTGTGTTACATAGATTATGCAATACATCAGAAATAAAGCAATCCTTTTATATATCTCAGAAAAAAAATCACTCAATGACCTGAATCTCATTTTGTCTCAGAAAATGTGAGAAACCTGTATCAGGAATTGTTTGGAATCACAAGTTCAGTATATTTTTTAAAATCCCTAATAATAAAAGTCGGGCAGCAACACGTGACTCTATCTTGTTTTGTCTCCTATACCTTCCAGAAGCCAGGGTGACAGAGCATTCAGACTCATTTATTCTGCGACACAAACACAACCAAATTTCCTTAGTATGAATGGAAAATTGGTCAGATATTTGAACCACAGCATGAGATTCCAGTCATCCAATGTTTCCATAATGCACTGCATTTAGTACAAGACAAACTGATATTATCTATAGCATGTCGGCAGACTTTTAGTTTAGTTTAGTTTAGTTTAGACGTTTAGTTGAATTGACGAGCATGCTTAACGAGGTTAGGTAAAACGGGAAAAAGTATGATGATGAGGGGATGATATAATCAGCCGAGCGCACGTCTGCAATTCGACTACTTCTGCATCACGACAATTACAAACTTTGACGAAACCTTACATCACACACTGACTTTATTCACCCACCCAATCAGGAAATAACCCCTCGTTTAGCTTTGTATGTGAAATAACATCCATTCCGCTAACTTTAGTAATTTGTTTCGGGGTTGTTGTTTTTTATATATATACCAGCGTGGTCACAGAACAATTTATGAGACATCTGTGTCATTAATGTCGACTTTTTGACATTTAAGTTAGTAGACATACATTTCCGTTTTTTAAGCATTTATGCTACGTAGCTGAGCAAAAGTCATAATTTCATAACGGCTTCATATCTTTCGAAGTTTCCTATTCTTAGTTGCTGCTCAGTTCATGGTGAAGTGCGACGGACAGATGTGATTCGAGGTGGCCTACGTGAGGACCGAAGCGTAGGTCTGTGCATCTCCTCAGACGCAGCTGCTGTTCTCATAACGTCCAGTTTAACTAACCATCACTAAAAGCACGTTATAACAACTTACACTAAGCAGGCTAAGCATTTGTAATACAGTTAATAATGTCAATTTATACTTTAATATAGCCTACTAATCTCGATTCATCTACTTTTATCTTGGTCGCCTGGCATTACGCCTTTATGCCTACCTGTTACTTTGGCGGAGAACGGGTTATGGAATAACACGGTAAATACTTCCCGAGAAGGTGGAAACACAAACAAACATGAGCTTAAAGCACTATATAAATTTAAGGTGGGAAATCAATCATACAGTACCTGATGACGCTGTCTGCCTTCTTCTGAAGCGCATCTACATTAATCGCGTGAGCGCGCTTCTGATGCTGCCTTTATGATACGGTGCCGCGCAGGAACCAATTGTGTATCAATGTAGCTGGGGAACCATTTGGCAGACGTACGGTTGCCATGGAACCCATTCGCATCACACAGGAACTATCGAAGTTTTAGTTAGGATGTAGTTCGTTAAATCATATCATTTGCTAACGAGTGTTACTAATAGTTACTTGCTTGATTGGTACACGTAGACTGTGACTGTGAAGAAGACTTGTGAGCACAAGCAGTTGGCGACTGTATTTAATTTGCCAGATACCAGTCTTCGAGTGCAGCTAAAGCTAAAGCTGCTATATTATGGTAAGGTAACTAAATGATTCTGAATAAAATGTGTGTGTATCTGCGCTACCATTCAACTTTCCTAGCACTGAAAATATTTATGTACACTACCAGTCATTTGCATAACAGTAGACATATATGATCTATAACCCAGCAGATGAAAGCAGACGATCTTTCACTTTGTCAGCAAGGTCAGCCCAGGCACGGATGGTTGATTGTTGGGCTTTATGCATTTTTGCGACCTACATCTTTATGTTATGTCCGGGATGGATTGCACCCAACGATTTGTAGAGAGAGAATGAGGAGGCTGCCAGGGCTAACATTTCTTTGGTCTTTTTTGAAGGGCTTGCATTGATCAAACCATTTGAACCAACGTCAATGTTCTGCTTTTTTATAGGCTTTGGCTGGCATTTTATAAGATCAGCTGCCTTGTGTAATATCCTATTGATATCATCAATGTCCTTGTTAACACAATCTCTTGCCGAGACATGTTGATTTTGGTCATATATTAATATGTCATTCAACAGGTCAGGTGAGTTCAGGGCCATAATTAATTCGGTTCTGCTGTTTAGGGCCCATCTGTAAGTGGGATTTAATTTATACAGCTAACTTTGGTCCCTTCTTAATGGCAGTCATTTGGCCTGAGCATTTAAGAAGCATATTGATTTGGTTTTAGCCAGATAGGGGGGATTGCTCACGTACAGTAAATTAACTGATGAAGTGTTAGACCAATGTGCTGAGGAGTATGTGAATCTCCCTAAAGAGCCCCCTCTTACATTAACAATGTAGGTCTAAGGCCCAAAAGAGGTACACTATCTCCTTACCACTTTGATTTCTTTCAGAGTCAAGGTTGTTCCAGTGTGGGACAAATGATGAGGTAAACAGGGGACACTTACCAAACACATAGTTGTAACCCTGTGGGTTGATGACAGCAGGTTCATTTCGCATTTATCATTTCAGATTTCCCTGGGTCAGGAAATATGTGATTTCTGAGTGTAGAGTTTCAAAAATGTCTAGACCTTAAAATAAGGAGAATCTATTAGGGGTGTATAAATAGTGCAGAGATATTCAACTCTCTCAGTTATGTCCAGGGTTTAATCCAACGTTTCCCAAATGTGAGAAATACTCTACTGTTTTACCAGTGAGATTTGATGGCAGAGGTCTCATTTATACCCCATCAAGATTCCCCTTGATGTTCTTACCTTGTGTTCATTTTTCAGTTTAATAGATAGCACCGTGACTTCATTGTTTCCTGGAGGACATCATTTTGACACCATGCTTCTGTAATACAACATCTTTGATAGATTTAATGAATTCACAGTTTCCAGCTCAAAGGTTGAGGAGGGGAGTGCCTGAATATTGCAACAGCTTATCTGTAATGGACAGATAAAAAAAATCAAAATTAACCTTTATAGTTCGCCAAATATAAAAATATCTATCTTTACATTCACAATATTATGCAATAATTTGACATAAATTACACAAATATACAGGCCTATCATTTTGATCATAGTATCATTGTACTATTGCTATATAACTATCTATATACCTATATTCTAGCATGAAGATGTTTGTAGTGTGCATATCTTAGCTGGACAGGCATCTGTTGCATTAGGTGTGCAGCATCACCCTGTCTCTCAGATCACAGGCAGCAGGGGGATTGATTATGTTTTCATGCTGGGCTGCGATAGTTGCAAAGCCTCACTGTTGTGGGTTGGGGGGAGGGCAGAGGCAGGTGCAGCTACATATTTCTGCTGCTGATGCCAAAAAAGAGGGTGGTGGGGTTGGGGATCAAGAAGGCAGCCTTTTCTGGTTGGGTTTTGCAATAGTGAAGTTGTGTGTGTTTGGTGAGTGGGAGGCTCCATTAAAGTCCAGCTATAGCAGGACCGGACACTCCTGCTAGTTGGTGGACCTTGTGTTGGAGGGGCAGAGATGGACAGGGTTGTGTGGTTCTCTGTTGGGCCCTCATCATCTTTACATCAGATGATTCTGCGCTTATTTTTAATCTGCTATGTTCACTGCTACTATATGGCTATTAGCATTAGTTCTATTACTGCTGCTATTTACCACCACCACAATTACTATTAATAGTCACAGACTTCTCTCTCTCTCTCTCTCTCTCTCTCTCTCTCTCTCTCTCTCTCTCTCTCAACCCTCCCCTTCATTCTATCTACTGTAACATTCATAGGTGGATATAGTTGGTGTAGAAGTTGACGTAGAATGGGACATGTCTACTACAGAAGTTAACAATTAATTAGTTAATAATAAATTTAGAAAAACATCTTTAACTTAAACCCTACTTTCACAGACACCTGTCTCTTGGGTCAAAGTCCTTGGTTTGTTCAATCAATCCACCATCCCTGCTGCCCGCCTACAGCCTTGCATTTCCTGCTTTGCTCTTGTCTTGTCATAAATACTATGCCTGCAAATAAGTGTGTAATCTACAAAGTAGAGATACAACAGTATCTCACAAAGGTGTGTACACCCCTCACATTTCTGCAAATATTTCTATTATATCTTTTCATGGGACAACACTGAAGAAATTACACTTTGATACAATGTAAATTAGTCACACTAGGAAATACTAGTGGCCATACAAAATATTGACACTTTGGACACAATTTGGATATTTTCACTTAGTGGTGTTGTGACTTTTGTTGCCAGTGGTTTGGACATTAATGGCTGTGTGTTATTTTGAGTAGACAGTAAATTTACATTGTTATTCAAGCCATATACTGACTACTTTCAGTGCTATCACAAACATGAACTGTTCTACCCACATTTTCCATTTTGGAAAATGATATTTTCTGTTTTGTTATTGTGTTTTTTTAAATCTCAAGATAAGGAATCTCTGAACCCAAAACATTAATACATGTGGATTGAAGGGGCTCCATAATGTGAAGCACAGAAATAATGTTAGCATAGTCAAAGGAAACAACCTAACTATTAGCATGTACATGTACACAATACTGTGTGTTTCCATGCATGATGACCTATTTTGTGGTGCCTAGGTGTATTCTAGTTCCAACAAGCACTCAAAGGGGGATTGTGGACTTGGAGACCTGGAGACCCAGCTGGCCAGAAATGAGAGGGAGCAGAAGGAGCTCCTGGCTGCAAGGGTTCATGAACTGGAGAGTTACCTCAAAAAGGCCCAGGAGGAGTGCTTCTACCTCAGGTATCTCTGATCTAGTCTACATCAACCTCACATCTTATATCAGTAAATGTGAACTACAACTGGTCACCTCAGCTACTAGCTGGAAATATTCCCTGAAAATGTAGGATTTGCCAATGGACCCTTGTTAGTTTAACAAGAAACAACAACAAATTTAATCTAGATACTTGGTTTCTTGTCAGTTTGCAACACAATTATTTTCCCTTCCAATTCATTTGTTGACTATTTTTTTCAGTTTTCATGTTTTAAGTTGTGTATCATCTGAAAATTCCCAGAGCCCAAGGGGACATCTTCAAACTTTTTTTTTTAAATTTGGCTTTGAAAATCTTTTTTTATTATTGTTAATACAAAAACCATAATATATTGCATTTGCAATTATATGAAACAATAAAAAACAGGTTTGCTGTCAAAGATAACTTCAGCTGTGTCTTTTCTATTTGCTCTGGCTTCTGAATAATTATGTATGTGTGTCTATCATTTGTCCCTGTGGTGTCTATGGAGTGTGAGATTCTACTGTCTTTGGATGGACAGAGTTTCTTGTCCTGAATTTTTTGTAAGGAAACATATACAGAATTACCTGACCTGTTTAAGTGTGGACAAGTTGAGGAAGCAAGTCTCCAGTAAACTGAAATGATGATGACATTACAACAGTAACAATAGCGCACGTTTCCCCACCTACCTGTAATGGTATCTATGTATGCAGATAGCTTTGGTTTTATTTGCATAGGTTTTGAAATATGAGTCAGAGATATCTGCCTCCAAACCAATACAATGGAGGTCTGTGGATTATCAACAGTAACCAGGACACCGTATCTGGAAAAACACATTGCTATTTCATGCTGTTGAAATGTTTGAATGTCATTTATTTCTACACAAGTTCTACAAACCTCCATTGTATTCGGGTGGAGGCAGAAATCCCAGAGAAAGATATCTCACAGTCTGAACAAATAAAACTAAAATATGTGTTAAAAATCAGGGTTGTATTTTCAGCTTTATTGTTTTGTTTACAGATTTAAGGCTGCTTTCTTGTGGACCTCATTTTATTAATATGCCATAGAATAAGAAATAATTCTGTAGTACATACACTTCCAAGAGGGCCACATGGTGGTGTAGTGGTTAGCACTCTTGCCTAACAGCAAGAAGGTTGTCGGTTCGATCCCGGCCTGCGGCCCTTCTGTGTGGAGTTTGCATGTTCTCCCCGTGTGTGCGTGGGTTCTCTCCGGGTACTCCGGCTTCCTCACACAGTCCAAAAACATGCAGCTTAGGTTTAATTGGTGACTCTAAATTGCCCGTAGGTGTGACTGTCTCTATGTGTCAGCCCTGCTACAGTCTGGCATCCTGTACCCAGCCTCTCGCCCAATGCAGCTGGGATTGGCTCCAGCCCCCCGTGACCCCCCGGGTTGACCCCGATAAGCGGTTTCGGAAGATGAATGAATGAATAAATATGATATAGTTAAAGAAAAAGTAGTTAAAAACCCAATGGTTACTATAAATAAGTAGTAAGACTCAATTATCATTGCCTGGGTTCGAGTCCGGCTCTGCGCCCTTTCCCGCATGTCGTCCACTCTGTTTCCCCCCTTAACTCTATCTACTGCTACTGTCAATAAAAGCTTAAAAGTTGCCAAAACAATATCTAAAAAAAACAAAAAAACAAATGGTCTATAAATATCTCTATCATAAAAAAAATCTTCAAAAAAGGGATGGGTAGAACTAAGAGACTGGGAGGGGTGGGAATAAAGCCCGAACTCTCTGATGGCGTAGGGCCACAGACTGAAGGGGGGTGGAGTGCCAGGGGTCTATATGCTATGCTCTGCTGTGTAGAGTTGGGGGCATAAGCATTTGGGGATAAAATTGATATTATTAGAATATTATTTATCTATTTAACCTTTCATCCAAGCTTTTTTTAAAATCACCTACCCCTGTATCCCTTAGATGTAATTGTGATCATGTTTGTGTCTGTGTTTTGCATGTGTTTGTTGTCTTAAATGAGGTCTCTTTCTTGTTGAGCACAGTTAAAACCAATTAATTATTGATTTATTGATTCATTTCTCAGAGAACGTTACCAGCAACTTAGGAAAGATTTCCAGTTTAACTTGGCCATCCTGGATGAACGAGACGGAGAGTTGGAGAGATATGATATCAACACTGCCAGAGCTCTGACTGTGGAGCACAACAGGTACAGTTTATACAGTTTGTTATAAAAAATAAAAGAAATATGACCTATGGGCGTCAAGCACAACCGCGGCATCAATTCAGGCTCAATCACATTCCCCTGAAACCTATGAGATGAAAAACTACAGACTCTGGGGAAGAAGTCAAGTTAGTGACATGCATTTATGGGACATGGAATGTTAACAGATGGTCCAAGGCAAGACTAGACCTAGTGTGCTAGAACAGCAAATGCACAATACCAGTACATAAAGGCACAGGAAATTAAAGAGTGTCAGCACAATATCCATCCATCCATCCATCCATCCATCCATCCATTTTCCTCTGCTTATCTGGGGCCGGGTCGTGGAGGCAACAAGCTAAGCAAGTCATTCCAGACATCCCTCTCCCCAGGCACAATGTCCAGCTCCTCCTGGGGGACCCCGAGGTGTTCCCAGGCCAGGCGAGAAATACAATCCCTCCACCGTGTTCTGGGTCTTCCCCAGGGCCTTCTACCAGTTGGACATGCCGGAAACACCTAACGGGATGCACCCAGGGGGCGTCCTTACATGCCCGAACCATCCCAGCTGGCTCCTTTCAACGCAAAGGAGCAGAAGCTTTACTCTGAGCTCCCTCCAGATGTCTGATCTCCTAACCCTATCTCTAAGGCTGAACCCAGACACCCTAGGGAGGAAACTCATTTCAGACACTTGTGTCCGTGATCTCATCCTTTTGGTCACTACCCAAAGCTCATTACCATAACCGTCGGTTGGAACATAGATGGAATGGAAAATCAAGAGCTTCGTCTTATGGCTCAGCTCCTTCTTCTTCAAAACGGTCCAGTACAACACCCGCATCACTGCTGACGCTGACACCAAACCACCTGTCCATCTCACACTCTATTTTACCCTCACTTGTGAACAAGTCCCAGAGATACTTGAGCTCCTTTGCTTGAGGCAGTACCTCTCTCTCCACCCAAAGAGGACAGTCCACTGTTTTCCGGCTTAGAACCATGGCCTCAAACATGGAGGTGCTGACTTTCATCCCAACCACTTCACATTCAGCTGCAAACCACCCCACTGAGTACTTGAGGTCCTGGTCTGATGAAGCCAAAGAGAACCACATCATCTGCAAAAAGCAGAGATGCAATTCTGAGGTCACCAAACCGAATCCCTTCCTCCTCCTGGCTGCGCCTTGAGATCCTGTCCATGACACCATGAACATTAACACATGTAGACTGGATGAGCAAACTCTTAATTACTCTTCTGCCAGGAATAAGTCTTCCCCCGAGCCTCCTGAGTCTGCCTCCTCCACAGAGGATGTGTTGGCTGGATTAAGGAGTTCCTTAAAGTGCTCTTTCCAACATCTGACAATATCCCTAGGTCAGGTCAGCAGGTCTCCTCCCATGCTGAACACAGCTTGGGGTAAGCCCTGCTTTCCCTTCCTGAGTCACCTGACAGTTTTTCAGAACCTCCTTGAGGCTGACCAAAAGTCTTCCTCCATAGCCTCACAGAATTCCTCCTACACTCAAGCTTTTGCTTCAGCGACTGCTGCCCTTCTGGCCAAACGGTACCCATCTGCTGCTTCCAGAGATGGTTGGGCCAGCCATGCCCGAAAGGCTTCCTTCTTCAGCTTGGCAGCCTCCCTCATCGCTGGTGTCCACCAGTGGGTTCTAAGGTTGCCGCCATGACAGGCACCGACGGCCTTCCAGCCACAGCTCCAGCCAGCCGCATCCACAATAGAGGTTTTGAACATGGTCCACTTGGACTGCATGTCCCAATCCTTTTCCAGAATGGAGGAAAAATTCTTCTGGAGGTGGAAGTTGAAGACCTTGCAGACAGGAGCCTCTGCTAGACATTCCCAGTTCCCCCTCACTACATGTTTGGGTTTGCCAGGTCTGTTCAGCAGCCTCACCTGCCACCTGATCAAACTCATCACCAGGTGGTGATCAGTTGACAGCTCTGCTCCTCTCTTCACTCGACTGCTAAGCGACCGCCTTTTCCACCAGCTGATAGTATTTTGAAGCTGATTACATACTTATAACACAAAACTAAATTAGACAGTAGTTTGTTATATTTTGCTATGTCTAAACTAGACAGATCGATAAAGTAAAAATAAACTGACGACCCTAGTTGATCCACTTAAAACAACCTCTGTTATTTTGATCCTCATATTCATACACTAATTTAAGAAGGCAAACATTGTGTCAGGCCCCGGCAGATGGTCTCAATTGACCAATACTAATAGATTGTTGTCTTTTGCAGGCAGGGGGAGATCAACCAGCTCCATATGCAGGTTGCCAAGCTGCAGCAGCAGAGGGCCAGAGAGACTGAGAAGAGGCAGAAAGATGCTGCTCAACATAAGCTGCAGCTGGATGAGCTCAAGCGGTAAGTCAGGGGGAAGAAACTGAGGAAATAAAGATTCCAGCTAGGATTAGTGTCAGCACATGAATTAACCATACAATGTTACCAGTAAAGTGAATATTTGGTTTGATAGAAGTGTGAAAGACAGAAGTGTGAATGCTACCATGCTACCAAAACAACAAAATGAATTAGTTATATGCAGAATTGTTGTGGTTTTTAAATCAAACAGTTTGAGTCATTGGGAAAAGATAAGAGATGAAATGTGTCACTTATGACATTTATTTCCCTTTAGGGTGTTAGCTAATAAGAAATACTATGCTAAATGTAAAAAAAAAAAAAAAAAAAAACCTGTTTGACTTTCCATAAAGTGCAGGTGCTTTTAGCCTGCTGGAGAAGTTAGCAGTTTGTGTGACAGTGTTTGAATTTTCTATTATGTGCGCCTGACGTCATTCTACCCTCTAAATGGACACATGAATTATATAATTTTACAAATATAATTTCCAGTATTTTTTAAATTCCGTTTTGCAAGATAAAATGTTGTTTTCATAGGGGCATAGTCTGCTGCTGTCACAGGGACAAAAGCTGTGGTTGAATAGTCCACAAAATTACATATCATGTCTATAAAAAAATAGCTCAATCTTCTTAACCTGCGATGTGTCAAGAAGAGCTATCTAATGGCCTAACTTCATCCTGGCTTAAAAAACAACTCTGCTACCAGTGCTGACAATTCGCTCATGTGCATTATCAATGTAGGTTAGACTATATTACCTCCGCTACAGTTAGAAATTGAAAATAAAAAAGAGGAATAGTTCCCAGTCCAATGGAAATGAAATGGTTTTCTTGTTAAAAATGGTTGCTCGTGCTCCTGTCCACTCATACATATTGCAGCCCAAAAAATTCAGAAGACTAGCATTCTAAGATGAGGGGGGGTTTGAAACTGCTCAGAGTAAAAGTTGAAAAATAGGATGAGGAAAGCCACATAAGCACAGACTCGGTATGGACTGATGTTGGCAAAAATCAGAGGAGCCAAGCCAATTTAGTGTGTGTATATTCTGAGGTAGTGGATAATACTGGGAATGAATATCTAGAAACTGAGCTTTTTTCCTTACTAAATAAGTGGCAGGGTACCCTAAATCTTTGTGTGTCTGTGCATGTCTTTCTGTTGCTGTTATTATTATTACAGCTGTATGGCTGGTGAAATTCAAAAGCAAACAGAGGAGTATGAGAGGATGAAATGGGATTTGCAGTGCAGAATACAAGAAGTGGAAGGACAGCTGATTCTCCAGAGACAGGTGAATAGACACACACATACGCAGTTTCATCTCCCTGAAGGTCTTAAACTCTGATGTGATGTGGGCTATAAAGTGAAATGGATGGAACGGACTGCATTTATATAGCACTTTTCTAGTCTTTGCGACCACTCAAAGCACTTTTACACCAGACTGCACTCATTCACCCTTTCACACACACATTCAAACTGGTGGACTACAAGGTGCCACCTGCCACCATCAGGAATACCATCAAACATCGATGAACGTAGCATTGGGAGCAGTTTGGGGTTCAGTATCTTGCCCAAGGATACTTCGACATGTAGGCTAACATGGTCAGGGATCAAACCACCAACCTTCCGAGCAGTGGGCGACTGCTCTACCAGAGCATTGTGTTACTGCTGTGCCACAGAGCACGTCCACAGATGCTCTACATCTTGTGTTACAACCACTCACAGTTGGCTTTTGTCCAGAGGGAAAGCCACCCAGTCAGCTTGACTGAAATAACTGGCAGAGCAGCCAGACATTCTGGAGGGTTCAACAGCAGACCTTTAGGATGAACCCAGACAAAAGAGCTGGAACAGACTGGTGTCTATTACATTGAATTGGCTGACTTTGTTGTCACACTTAGAGGCCGTCCACACGGAGACGATTTTTTCCTTAAACGCATATGTTTTGCTTCGTTTGTGCCGACCGTCCAGACGAATCCCGTAAACGCATAGCCCGAAAACGCACTTTTTTGAAACCGGGTCCCAGGGTGAATAAATCCGCAAACGCATCCCTTGCGTATTCGTATGGACAGCAAAGACGGATATCTGCGTTTCGATGATGTCATCGCCACACCCCTCGAGCTTAGCCTTCCACCTGTTATATCCCGCGAGACGTCTCATAACAACATCAACAACAATGTCGGACTACATGCTCGTGTTCCTGCTGGAGAAGATATTGAGCCTATTAGGGTTACTGGGGTTGTTATCATGCTCCTGAGCCACCACGCTGAGCAAACAAGGCAGATGGACATGGACTGATGGGTTCTTCTACTGCCGATTTGTAAACAGCGCTCAAGCTTTGTGCGCATGCTCCGTCTCTTCCTCTCCGTTTTTTTGTGAATTTCTGAAATTGAAACAGCGCCACCTATAGGCCTGGAATATGAAGTAGCATATTGAGACAGATTCGTGTGGGCGCAAATATTCCTGATACCATGCCAGGGAAAACGGAGAGGAAAAAGATCGTTTACGTACGTGTGGACGGCCTCTTACAGTGTATGTTCAAGCACATGTATATGCATGTCTGACCTAGTCGTATGAAACAGATGTTAGTACAGTGTAAATTTGGTTTCAGAGGGGGGAGACAAATTGACGTTACACGTTTCTCAACTAAAAATTAATTAATTAATGTGCTTTCAACAAATAGTGGCAGACAAACATAAAAACTAGGATTGGTATGTAAACTGCTTCATCTTAATTCACTGACCCTAACTAAACAAATAGAAATCTGATCATATGTAGAACTTTACTAAAAAAAGCACTCTCAATTATTGATTTATCTCTGATTAATGTTTATGTCACGTCAATAAAACAGAGTACGATAATTTGCTAATCCATTTTGACGTATATTCAACTGAAAACATTATGTTCAAACTGACAGTTAGTTACGTTTTGGTTTTAAATATACACTCTGAATTGTAAGTGTTACAACTTATAAGGAATATAATTGGGGTTGTATTATTCCACAGTGTAAACTAAAAAAAAACAAACAAAGACAGCCCTCAAGAACATTTCAATCACTTTATCAGCTCCGCCTCCCTTTTCTGATCAGGACACATGTTCCCAGAAATTATATTTAGAAAATCAGAGTGAAACTGAAGATTTGGAGAAAAATATAAAGTGATGGGGGAACATATTAATTAATTAATTAATTCCAGGTTCTCGTTTTTGTTTACATTTTACACAGCCTTCCAATCTATATGGAATGAATAGGTTCTGCAACAGTTCACATTGCTGATTAACCTCAAAAATTAAAATAAATTGCTTTCTTTCACTCACCCACTTTATCTTAACCTCTTTTCCCTTTCTTGTTTCTTTACTAACCATTCCTCCTCCTTTTTTGTTCGGTAGAAAGTTTAATACAATGTGTTTAAATGCACAACATGCAATGAAATTCCCATTAAAAGAAGTTAGCACTGACTCAGAATGTTGTGAAAGCAACTGAGTCTTTATCTCATGATAAATGTGAAAGTGTAAAAATTCTAGAAAACAACATCTGTAATCCCTCTCCCCCAACCAACAGGAGATGACAGCAGCTTTTGACAGCGAGCTCAGACAGCGGGAACATGAATTAAACTTGAAAATGGATCAGATGAAAGCTGTAGTGTTATCTCGTGATCTAAAGGTAAGCAAAGTAAACGATTTGTGTTTCTAGAAAGGATTGGAGTTTCAATAAACATAGACGTTTTGTGAGCCTACAAGTCTGAGTCTATAAATACCAAGTTTGCTGCGTAGGTTGAAGAAAAACTTGACCCATGCACAAAATATACTGTATGCAAGTCAGTCTATCAAAATTCACAACTTGTATAGGCATTTGATTGCTGATATAGAGTACAACAATACTGGGGCTTTACACTACATGTATCACTCTGCTTTACAGATGTTCCAAACAGTTAATTACATAAACTGTCATTATCATATTAACTCCAATTGAAGCTGATTAACACTGCAAAGATAATCGCATTTTTAAAATAGCCAAACATTGAGCAAGTGCAACAATGTAAGACGGAGAAAGCCAGCTAATATTAGCCTACTCATTATTCCAACAGCAAGAAGTACTACAACCGCAGTCACGGATAGGTTCTCAGTTAACCCAGGGTTTCCTCTATAGGCTCAGTGCGCGTTCACATAAATGGGGGCGTTGGGAGCATCATTTGACTCAACTACCGGGAAAAAACGATCGCGTTCCGCCCACTTCTATGAAGAATATTAATAATTATTACAGCTTAAAGCAACTGGTACTCTACATAAGACACATGATGAATTTTAGCAGAAAATAACAAATAAAAATACCAGTGTGAATTCATGAATAAATATATATATATATTTAATCACTCCATACGCTCTCAATGACTACTGTTGCTTTCTAACCTGACAGCTGCACAGCACACACACTGATGCAGCCCATTTAAACATTATACTCGTGAGCTGGATTTAGATCTGAAAGTGCCCCATAATGAAGGTAAAATCCAAATATATTTAGTTTTTTGGCCACTTCAAAAATAATTTATTTTAGGGCCTATTATTTTGGATGGATAGGCTAACAACAGACATTTTCCAATCAGTATTACATTAGTAGTAATACCGACATCAGCAACTCATTATAAAGCATAAAACATAATGTGATAACGTTGTGTTTAGAAGGAATTATACTGCATTTCATATGCAAGTTCATGTCATACTGATTAATGATATAGTGAAGTATTAATGTAAGCACATTAATGTATGCTACGTTATTTTACAGGAGAGTCATGTTGGAGACTGTGTGGGTAAATGTCCAAAGAACACTACAAACTTATTCAGTAGTTCAGTAGCTGCATTAAGATGATATAGCTGACTGCAGCTACTATGTATACAGTAACTGTACTGTAACTGTAACTATGATACATACAGTAACTGTACTGTAACTGAACGGCTTCGTGTGGTGACATTAAGGTAACGTTACGACTCAACACGTTTAAATTTACATCTTATTCACCCTGCTGAGAATCTGTATCTGTCATATAAATATTCTTCAGGGAAATCTAACGTGATTTCTGCAAACAGTTTAGTTTCAGCAGTGTCAGAGCTATTTGTGTTGGCAGAGCCAAATAAAGGATTAAATTAAAAAATATAGAATCATCTCTTCTTACTGCTGTAAACTACTAAATGGTGCTTGTAGAACTGATGTATAAAAGTAGTGTTACACTTGACGTTGTGATGTTGTATATCATCACATCTGTTATTATCATTGACGACCGAAACACAGCTGTGATGATAATAAGTACAATATTGCTCCCTCTTGTGTGATTACATGTTGGATTTCTGTTGGCCTCTACTCTTACCATTGCTTGTCCACACTCTCCTTGCCCAGGTCAAACTGCTCTCTAAAGAGACTGAAGTTCACTGCCAGGCTCAGCATCAGGCCACAGAAGCTCTGGAAACTTCAAAGGGCATCTGTCAGGCGATACAAAGCCAACTGCAACACAAAGACCAGGAGATCAAAGACCTCATTGCTACCAAGGACTACAAGTATGCTCCTGGATTTTATGTGTGTGTGTATGTGTATGAATGAGATTTTATCATTTTTTATATCTTCTGTTTTAGGATAAAGATGCTTGAGGACAAGCTCAAATGGATGAAGACCAAATTTAAGAAAGAGGAGGATGATTACATTAAGAAGTAAGTCATAAATAACGAAACATTCTCTGCCCGGCTGTAGGAGCACACGTGGATTTGAGATGCAGAGGGAGAAAGAAGCAGACAGAGACAAAATTCATCACCAAATTTGCACAAAAAAAAAGAAAAACTATGCATATGATTGGTTCTTACCAATAATGTTATTTAATACTGTTTGTAGAAACTTGTTTTTTTCAGTGAAATGCCTTAGACTATTATGGACTAAGCCAGTGATTCTCAACTAGTGGGTCGGGACCCAAAAGTGGGTCGCGGACCCCTTTTCAGTGGACCTTTGCCTGGGCAAAAAAATCCTGTGGTTTTATTTGCTTGTTTCCAAATGCTGATTGAGCATGGCAGAAATTTGAGTCTTTTTGAAACGACTTCTTGATAGTTGGACTTTTTTATTTCACGTTTGTGCAGCTGCTGAGTCTGCGAAAAAGGGCTGAAGTTACTGAATTGTTATGCGTGTTGTATTACTTTGTGTCCCTAAGTTGCACTTTTTGAGAATTAGATATAAGCACTGCTATTCCTGAACATTGGATTTGACTGAAATGACCAGTTTTCCAGCTTTTGGTGTATTGATTGTACGTGGCAAGCAGACGTCCTGTGAGATGGTCAACATGGCAATGTGTCTTGGTGACAGCAGCAGAAGAAACATTGGGGAGGATGAGCTGGTTTTCAGAACAGGCTGAGAACTCAAGTCCACCTTCCACTCAGCACCTACAAGTTCCTACGTCACTGTTGATGGTGTTGAGTGTCATGCAGGCACTGGGGTTCATGGCAGCTTCCCATATGCTGGTACCGCTGTGGCTTCTGCACATGCAGCGCCTGCAGAGGTGGTTACCATTCCCCTCTCAGTCCATGAAAACCTTCGGTAATAAGGGTCCCCAGACAAGAGCCTGACCAATATGGGATTTTTGAGGCCAATTAAGATTTTAAAGGAGATCTATAGTAGATTTTGGAATTAGAATGAATATAGACCTTTTTATAACTATGCAAAGGTACTCAGAAGTAGAGCTTGGTGTCTTTTAAAAAATTTCGATACCAGTACTGATACAAGTACCCTAAAATCGATACCGATACCGATTGAGTACTTAATTTGATACTTTTTTCAACTTTAAAAAAAAAAAAAAAAAAGCAATCGGTTGCAGATATGTCACCACTCCTCCCCATTCAAAAGAAAGTGCTCAAATATTTATTTAATAACTTTACAAACTTGTACAACGAATAATTATTTGGGTTGTGTAATTAAAAACCACTGGCTAAAGTTAGCACACACACCTACAGCATGCCCCAAACTATTTACTTGACAATAAATGTTTTAACACACAAAGGATGACTACTGTTAACCTAGTAACCATTTACTGCGTACAAATAGAACCGATTGCAGGCATTTCGATACTACTCGGTACTAGCCCTACTCAGAAGGCTGTTTTATTAAACAAATAAGATTCTTTAAGTATTTGTACATTAACTACATCACCATCTTTAAAAAGAAGTCCTACACCTTACTGCCTAAACAATGTTGCTTTTCAGCCACCTGTTGATGATGGAGGGACACGTTTTATTTGTCGCTCTGCTGGATAAACTAAATGACGATGACACCATTTCTAAATCACACCCACCTTGTTTCCTACATTGTATGTTTTGTAAAGATTTTTGTTATATCGGTGCACTGTCATACAACAAAAATATGCCATACCAGTTAATACCGGTGTGTCTGTGATAGGCCATTCGATTTTTTTTTTCTCAAGTTACT
>CAFUXE010000094.1:81082-101498 GCA_903364295.1 Serranus cabrilla
CTGGACCAAGTACATCGGTCAGGTCTCCAGTGAGATGGTTGTCAAGGATACAGAGATCATCACTTTGCAAGAAAGAGAAACCAAAGTGAGGACTGAGTGGGAGAAGAGCAGGGAGGAGATAGAAAGGTGAGAAGACAGCAGGAGCAGGTAGATAGTAAGCAATTAAAAAGGAGAGAGTTAAAAACCTTTACTGTGTTTAATATTCAGCCTATGTAACAGCTTAATTACGCCCTTTTTCTTCTCCCGTCTTGTTGCATTAGTCATTTCTTTCTTTCTCTGTCCAGTTGTCATCACATGTAACACCTCTGACCGCTGTATTCCTCACGTAAATCCATTCAACAAAGTTTAACTATCTTCTACCACTATCTGTCAACCTGATGATATTGTATTGGAGCTTTTTTTATTCAGAAACGCAGAAAAACCCCAAACAGCCAAAAACCTTTTTTTTCCCGATTGATCCTTCTTACAAGAACGGATGGCTGCGTCATATTTAGCAATGGTTGAAAGAATTTAGAATTCTTTTATAGAAGAAGTTACCATCAGTCATTCATGTACGACATCAAACGTCTAAATGTCAGTTAAAAGTATATTGTTTATGATTTAATATGCCAGGTTGATATGGATTAGCGTGACTATGTGTCTTTATAAAGCATGCGAAACATTCAACTTTAAGTGGGGGAAAAGCCCAATACAAATAACCTACAAAAATACAACAATATTACTTAACAACAAACAATAAAACCAAATCGTCGATTACAGGTTACAATCTTGTGCTTAGCCTTTTGCTTGTTGCTGTCTTAATTAACGCCCAGTACACTACCAGTCCATAACTGGGAAGGATTTTTGAAGAAAGGCGCAGCAAAAGGCTGAAGAGTTAGTTTTTCCAGCACTCTTTTGCTGGGTGTGGTTGCTGACTGGTCACTGCTGTTTTCCAAGCTAAGTTGCTCGCTGCAAAACCACTCAGTTGCATTTAAAGCAGTTAAGAGACCTTTTGTCGTGGTCTCTGGGCTTACTGCTGTTGCAGTAAACTTTGTGTTCACTCATCAAAATCTTGATGGTTTGTGTCCTCTGTTGGAGAACAGGCATAGAAGACTCTGGCATACCTAATTGGTTCCAACATTAGGAAGCTTTTAAAATGATCTAACACAGTCTGCGTTGTCCCTATTAATGAGCTATGTCTGTTTGTGTGTGTTTTATCAGGTACAAACAGCAGCTGAGTGCTGGTTTGAAGAGAGAGAAGGCCTTGGAACAGATGCAAGTCCAGATTCAGCTGGAGTGGCAGAGATGCTGTGAAGACACAAAGGCCCAACAGTACCTTGACAATGAGCAACTAATACAAGACCTCACCCTGGCCAGAGACCAGGTCAGCCATTCATACATTAACCTCTAACCCTCTTTCAAGTTGACTCTGTGCTTAAAGCTTGCAGGCACCATGCCTAATTTCAGGTATAGAGCTGTTTCAAATTCTTTAGATTTCCTCCTTTATTATATTGTAGGTTGTATTTGACAGCTTTTCAAGCTCGTGGATGTTTCCCTGCTTTAAGCCCTGCTTTTGTTGCCGTGCTGGTTTGATAATGTTGACAAAAATACTTAAGCTTAATGTCGGTCACCATCAGGCTAAAGCAGAGCTGGAGGAGAAAGAACAAGATCTGAAGGATTTGACTGTGTTACTACGTTCTGTTAAGACAGAGAGAGACCAGGCATTACAGGTGAGACTACGTCTGCTTAACACTGCTGACTAATGGATCATTAAAAATGCTAAAGCCAGATTAATATGGTATTAGCTTGATCTATAATCCGCAACATCTTTTTCACTCCTGCACAAAAACGCAAACACATAGAATCTTTGACCATGTTCTGACCACACTGATTACTGTCACACAACAGGAACTGTTGGTTTTATAAAGAGTATATTCACAGAGAACACAAATATTATAAAACCTTTTATAAGGTTTTATAAGAAGGCTCCTAGCTGCAGGATGAGATGAAGTTGTCGTGTTCAGTACTGCCTTCAGATGCTGTTGGAAAGTATACAGTTATTTCAAAATTGACTTTGTGAATATGGTTGACAATTATTCAGCTGACAAAAATGTGAGCATGAAGAGGAAACACACTTGTTACCAGATGACTGTGGTCTTCTCATCTTGAGTTGTGGTAAAAATTACATGATTTTAGAATTTAAACATTAGTTTAAGAGATTTTTGTCTTTCATTTAGATATTAGACTGACCACTTGGACTGAAGGATGAACACGTCAGATTTTAGAGGACGCACAGAGAGACAGACAGACAGACAGACAGCAGACAGACAGACAGACAGACAGACGGACGGACGGACGGACGGACGGACGGACGGACGGACGGACAGACGGACAGACAGACAGAGTACTTTATATATCCCAGAGGGGAAATCAAAAGGTCAAGGTCACTGTGATGTCACAAATATATGTATATGTTTAATATATATATATATATATAAAGTAATGACTTTTCTGGCCATTATTCAATGTTATAAGAAGAACAAAAGGGAGATTGGGAGACTGAATTTGTGACACTGATCTTTGATGCCACCTTGAAACTAAGATTGTATTAATCTTTTGTGTTTCCATATTGAAGATGTGTTTGACGCATCCACGTCATAAGATAGCTTCTTTGCAGCAACATTCATTTTTGTATCATTGTGTCCTGTCATGGGTGAATATGTGTCTGAACAGACATGGTTGTAAACTGCAAGTTGGCTAGATGTCAGAGACACACAACCACGAGGCAGTATTTCTAGTTTGGCCTTTGGCCTTTTCCTCGAGCATCCTGGGAGCTATGATGGCCTTTTAAGTATGGCTCAGTTACTCCCAACATTCCAGCCTGTGTGAGCTCCACTGGCACCTGGAGAAAAACGTGTCTCAAGTTGCTGTCAATGTTCCCCTTCTCGAATGACTTTAAAAAACACTTAAGCTAAATACCTGGAATTAGGTGCTAAATAGCAAAGTATGATGTGAACAGAACTGAAGTAAAGTGAAAGTCATCACAAAGAGATAGTCTCAAAGCTGGTATTATATATATATAGCTGGGTGGGTAGGCACAGCCACGATCCACGATCCATGTAAACCTGCAGGACGAGAAAGCACAAGGACTCCGGGAACAAGTCAAGTCAGTAACATGCAGTGATGAACATGAAGGTTACAGAGAGGAAGAGGAGGAAAGAGAGGCTCAGTGTATCATTTGTCCCCCGGCAAGCTTCGTCAAAAAGGAAGGTCTTAAAGGTAGAGAGGGTGTCCGCCTCCCGGACCGAAACAGGAAGATGATTCCACAGAAGAGGAGCTTGATAACTGAAGGCTCTGGCTCCCATTCTGGTTTTGGAGACTTTAAAGGTCCCATATTATGAATATTTTCATTGAGCTCAGATATCATTCTGCTTCTGTGGGGAGAAAGTGTGGTATTTGTATGGTTGTACTATATTTGATACCGCTCCGGTTGCCCATGACATGCATTCTGTGTGGAGTTTGCATGTTCTCCCCGTGTGTGTGTGGGTTCTCTTCGGGTACTCCGGCTTCCTCCCACAGTCCAAAAACTTCCAGCTTAGGTTTAATTGGTGACTCTAAATTGCCCGTAGGTGTGAGTGAGTGTGTGAATGATTGTCTGGCTCTATGTGTGTGTGTCCTGCGATAGACTTGCGTCCTGTCCAGGGTGTACCTCGCCTCACGCCCAATGACAGCTGGGATTGGCTCCAGCCCCCCTGCGAACCAGGTTCGGATAAGCGGTTACAGAAAATGAATGAATGAATGTTAGGAATAAAATAACCAGAGAGCAATTCTGTTTTGGTGGTGAGAATGTATTATTTGCATTTATTTTCTATCTCAGCATCTCGGCTCATTTCAGCAGCAGGACAGCTCCCAATCCAAAAGATGTACAAATTAGAAAGGTAATCAGTGTCAAGGGGCTCTAAAAATATGCATTGTAAACAAAATAAATTAGAACAAACAATTAAGTTCAGTGATTGCACTCACGTCAGCTATCAGAATTAAGATGTATTCTATAAAATTACAATTTGCCATAAATTCGACTCTCGATTCTGGAGGTTGTCACTAAGTTCCTGAATCATAAACAGACACACAAATCAAACCACAAACCACACATCAAGTTATTTATAAATTAAAGGTTTATCAAACTCACACAACACAAAAAATTTGCCTAAGGGAGCAATATAAGCTGTACAGTATACATTCCCCTGCCTTTTTGGACCCCCGCTTTGAATCAGGAAAAACTCCAAAACAAAATTTAACAGGGAAAATAGGAAAGACCTGAATGAGAGCAACTTCCAGACCACAATATTTTTGACAAATGTATTACTTGTGATAATACAGGAGACCACAAGATGATTGGTTGAGTGTGTTTTTATCTATCCTACAGGGTGTCACACCAAAGGTCAACTCTCTAGAATCAGAAAAGATCGTCTGTCTACAGCAGCAGAACAGCGTCCTGCGAGCTGTGGTTACCCAGATGAAGAAGGACATGGAGGCTCTCATCCATTTCCTACCCAATACCAGGGCCCAGCCACGGGCCTCCTCTCCTCAGCCAGTTCAGCATCCAGAACACCTTGCTGCCGCCTCCATCACTTCTACAACTAACACTTTGACGGCTATGAGACCACAAGCACAAGGTGTGGAAAGCCCTTTTTTTTTTTACACAAAGTTCAATGTGTGAATGAAAAAACACGGAAAAGAACTTATTATTTCATTTCTACAAAGTAGTGTTATGAAATGAATAAATGTTGTTTTTTATGGATTCTTTCAACATAAATGCTACAAGGCTTTTATTTTGAAACAAAAACAGGTTGATTAAATATAGTTTTAATGCCTGTAACATATTGGTCACATATAAACATTGAAACTGCAGTGTTGTTGGTATGATGTCAATATGTATATAAAACATAATTTCACTGTTGTTTTTGTCACTGTAAAAAATTCCTAAAATCCCAAATCTCTAGATGTGTCATAGCTGATGAGAGAGAAGAGAGATACCGCAAAGCACAAACACTGCTGTTACAGGCTGTGTGACCCCAGCACTATGCAGCCATTGTTTCTGCTCTGGTAAAACCTCCACTGCTGATCTTTTTTGTACCTCGACAGCAAAGTGATATATAGGTGGCACTACTCCAGCCCTTAACATGCTGTGTAGAAGGAGCTTGAGATTCAGCCTCAACCGGTGGTGGCCTGGGACAAAATTTTAGACCCAGACGCTAATTATATTGGTGAAATCAGATTCAGATAAAATAAAACGAAATTTTAAGACATTATTCCATGGTATTTCCACAATAAATTGACAGAGAAAAGGAACAAATTAGTGTATAACATTTTCACTATGAAGCATTTTGACCTTCAAAATTTTGATGATAGTGGCCAGGGGATTTGTGTTAAAGGAGGTATGAGTACCCAGACTCATTCAAAGGTTTTAGGGGCCAATCGCCAGGTCTCCACTGGCCCTAAAATCACCTTTGGCATTTGCTACATAGCCTTTAAGTCTTTAAATAACCGTCAATCTTTAATTTCCATATAACTTTCAATGGAGATTTAAACTAACCTGTGATTATACCCGTGCTTATTTCTCTTAAAGATATTGGCTGTCCAGGTTTGACAGATAATTTCCCCTAGTTTCAAACATCAGACATCTTTATCACAGTTGGAATGTTATTTGTATGTGTTAGATGTATTTCTTTATCCACATTATGGTAACTTTGTATTTATTTGTCTTTTAACTCTTATATATTGTGTGGTTGCTTAGGTGGCCTGTGTCTGGAGAAACTTGCCAACAGCTCTGCTTTGGTGAAGGAGGAAGTCAAAGTGGCACATAGGGAGTCTGCTCTCACCAACCTCATGGAACAGGTGCTGAAGTAATTAATTAACGTAGTTGACGTTGACCTGTCAGTTTTGTCTGGATGACTGCTTTGACCGGTGGTGTGGCGTTCAAGCTACTGATGTCTTTAGTCCTTATTTCTCAGTACTGTATAACATTCCCCCAGCAAAAAATGGTAGCTTATTAAAGGGTAAAATCAGCACTCAGTTATTGAAATGATGGAAATATAGTGCTTAAACAGCAGTTGTAAATTTCTGCAGTAACACAGTCCCTTCAAGTGCTATCTCATCTTTATTCCAGAGGGCACCAGTGCGACAGCTCCAAGAGGATAAGCTGTATTTGCAGCAGCGGCAGGCCTCAAGACTGGATTCTGGTGGTTCACATCCTCCTCTCCTGTATACCAGGCTGAAGCAGGCAGCGTCTTGTATCGCCCGTTTGAGCAGAGAGAAACAACAGCTGATAGAGATGAACAACTGTCTCCGTGCCCAGATCCCCACTGTTGGCCTACAAGGTAAGACAATAGACACACTCACTATACCACACACACAACAGGTAAGATTTGTGTTCTTAAAAATCTCAGATCCTGGGAGTATTTAATAGGACACATTTACAGTTGATTTGAGTTAGCTTTCCATTCATTTTACTTAGTGTTGCTCCTTGCTTCCCTCTCAGCCATGCTCAATCACTCCAAGGTCATTTTGAGCTATGGCAAATAACAACTTAACACACAGCATCACAGCCTTTAAATGCATAGAAATAACTCAATTTTGTCCGTGCATCAGGGCATCATTCTGATGGAACACCACGAGACTATTAAAATATGTATGTTACAAAAGGAACAGAATGTACCGGGGTAACCAACAGCTAGAAAAGCTCTAAATTCCCTCGGGCTCGAACTAGGACTGTTGGAAGCATAATTAGCAGAATGGAAAGCAGTCCCCCTCAACTCGTGTCTTGCAGAACCAGTGGAGCAAGAGAGGGACTTCTCCACGGAGAAACAAGGAGACCAACATGATCGCCTGTTAGCTTTGGAACTCCTGCAGCACCAGCTCACCACACAGGTATCTACTCCAACTCAATTTTCCAACAGGCTTCAAATATCTCATCAATAAATTGTTCCTTCCTCACAGTTCCCTCCTAAGGCTCTTTTATATCACAGAATCAGACACTATTGTACCTCCTCAGATTCAGTAGTCAAACTATGAGAGAGTGTTCACTTTAGTACCAGAGTGGTAATAGCAAGGTAAACTTAAAAATCTGCCTCTGCCTCTAATTTGAACAAATATACTGCAGAACCTCTACTGATGCTATTATAAATGAATGGAATGCTTTTAATATGTAGACATGATATTTTGTGGGCTGCACTTCCATTAAGTTTAACCCTTCAACACATCTATACACTTCCAATTTCAAAGCAGTATTTATTTTAAATTGAATGTGAAGATATTTTGTATATGTAAATTTAAGTCTAAGAAGATTTGACTATTTTTATACCAATATGACAAAGTCCAAAAAAGCTTTTTATACGTAGCTGACGTCAGGATGTGGTTTGCTTATCTCAACTCTAAAAACTGGATGTAAGAGGAAACAGCTTGCCAGAATCAGATTAGCAACAGTTATTAAGCCCGATAATAATTCCTTATTTTCCTTATCTGTAAACACAGAAATGTAGACAAGGCAGTTTCTGGTTTTGAAGTAAATAATTTGTCTTGGTGGTGAAAAACAGCTAGGCAATGTCGTCAATGCTGCACAGAAGTGCTGGTTTTATGGATAAACTGTGTCCATCAAAAGTGACAATAAATGAGTCCCTCTAACATCACAATGTGTCCTTTTTATATTTCAGTGTATGTACACATTCAACAAATGAGATAACGTGTGTGTGAGTTTTAACCATTTAAAATACACATTAAAACATGAAACAGAGACATTTATCAAGCTACCAGCTGAAGCATACATTCAGAGGATCTATTAAGTCACAGCTAATGAGCTTATACATACAGAATAGAACCCATTCAAATAACCTCAGCGCTTCAATGGTCTTTTAAGTCCATTTCCACATCACACAAAGCCAATGTTGTATGCTACTCTGTGCTACCACCAGAGGGAGCTGTGGGTCCACTAATGTATTTGTGCCTACAGGAGCTGCAATATGCACTGAGGCAAAGGACTTGCACTTTTGCTGAAAAACTCCCACCTGGAAGAGACAGCCGAGGTCCTGTCACAGAAGGGGCTGGAAAACCTTTGTCCCAGGAGTGCAGGTCTGGGTTGTCATCAGAGGAGTCACTGAGGTCACTAAACGAGCTTTGGGAGATAATGGACCGTGGATTCAGTCCATCAGTTCTGTCAGAAGGTAACCACTCCAGAATAAAGAGCTTGACTACAAACTTATTTTGCAGAATGATTATATTTTTTTTTTCCCCCTTTATTGATTTTATTGTGATCTTATATGGCTAAAAAAAATCATGTTTATAATATTTACACCAGCTTCAGAGAAGCATGCTTTTGTTGTTGTAAACTTAATTTCACTAAAGTTGTGTATTCCTAATGTCACAGCATATACATTATCATAATCTCTCTTTTAGTCGAAGCAATACCACGGCATTGAATACTTTGTAATCGGAAAGTTGCATTAAATGTTGTTTAGGGCAGATTTTTGTTATGTCATATATATATCCAGTATAGATGCACCTAATAATTAAGGCTTGTTTCTTTAAACAAATTTGTGGTACAGTGAAGGAGGCACGGATTACTATTCATCCAAATGGTATGATGTATATCATAATATTACAAATGTTAATGCTTATATAAAGGGGATATTTAATGTGTATGTGATCTATTGCCTTTCTCTGGAAAGCATCAGACCTTGCACATAACATTACTTGTATCAGAACCGTAAAGAACCTTTTAGAAAACGCTTGTTTTACAAGATGGGTCAACGGTTAGGTTTTTTTTTTTTTGCATTTTTGGAGACCCCTACAGTGTACATGGAGTTTTAATTGCTGCTTATTTCACATGACTCAGGCCAGCTATACATAATCCTAAAAGTAAGTTATCATATTAGGGGATGTAGTCTTTTATGTTATGGACAGTATGTCCACAAAATATCACTCCAGTATTAACACTATTTCAGTGGTTGGGTTCGGGTTGTTGCCCAATTTCCCTCAGTTTCTCGACCAAAGCCGCTGCCAGATCACGCTCAGACGCAGTGCTCAGCATCATACCATCTATTAATTGTGAAACAGGACAAACCTGGCACAAGACTTCAGCAACTGCAATGACTGGGTCAAAGTTTTTTTTGTTTGTTTTTTACAGATGTTAAACAGCTGTATGATAAAAAGATTAGATAAAGTTCATAAAGCTCATTTCATTTTGAGCAAGGAGATACTGTCACGTGGCAAAGGTCAAGAGAAATGGGATGTTAGGAAATGTTCAATCTGTATCTGGAATGGGGTGGCTGTGTGGTTTGCCCTCTTCTGTCCACATGGTGAGGTGTCCTAGGGTAACACATTAAAACCCAAGTAGCTGTCAGTGGTCATGCCACCACGCTGTGTTTTAATAGACCATTTCTTCATCCTTATGTGCATCAAATTTACATGTTGATAGGCAAACAAGTGTTCATGTGCTAGATGTCCTTTATTCAAGTAAGTGCAGCAGTTCATGAGAAATATTAAGTCATGTTTAAGTATTTTAAAACAGTCCTGGATCCACCTCTTCATCCACATCTGAACAAAAAAGAATAACTTTTTATCCTTTGCCCAAATTTCCATCCAGCTTCCACTGAAATCTGCTAAAAGGGGAAATAAAAATGTAAAAATCTTGCCCTTTATTTTCATCTTTTTTAGTTCCATTATGTAAGAGGAAAGACTTTAAACCTGAACTTTGTTAAAGATACCAGCAAATGAAAATGATTCAACTGCCATTAAACTTGTATCTCTCTTGTCTGCATGTAAAGGTGAAGCTGAGCTGAGCACGAGGAACATGGCTGAGTCTGTCAGTACTGGAGTCCAGATAAAGGTTAATGGTTTTAGTGCTCCTGTCCATAGCCAGCCCCAGACCGAGATCCATCAGAGGTGGGCCCCCTCTAAGACACCATCAAACACTACCAAGACTGCCGGCAGGACCTGCAAGATCAGAAACTACAATGTTAAAGACTGACTCACATACATATAGGACAAACTTTCAGTATCCTGGTTTTAGGGAGCCCTACTCAGCGAAATATAGTTGTATAAAATATCTGGCTATGGAGGTGCTTTGTCAAGATCTTTTATTATTATCTGAGCCACAAATCCCTAGTAGCCTTCATTACAAATGAGGGACATGAAGTTTGAAAGAGAGGACTTCTAATCAAGAAATGTTTCAAATACTATAACACAATATTTAAAATTGAACTTCTAAAAAAAAAGCTGTGGAGAAAGAATATTTGGGGATTTTCTCCAGCATCCGCACTCATCTGAGAAGTCAAGGGACCGAAATAAAAGTAGACCAATAGGCTTTAACAGGATTGTTTATTGTTCTCAATAGTATTTGTAATGTATGTCTTGTTAAAGGCCTTTCTGTATATATTATTGCATTGTAGTTAACTCATTTGCTTTTGTTTAATTTGTTTTGCCAAAATTACAGTTCCGAGATTTGTCAAATTGTCTGCTGATTGATTGAATTCAATTGCCAGACATCCAAAAGTCACACGGCACATCAGGGAAAGGAGCCAATGTCTGGTCTGGCCTTAATATATCTGAATGAACATGGCCACTATGATTTCCCACAAGTCTCCTTTCTACATCCACACCTGCTTATGGCTGATAACATGCAGTTTAAGGCAAAAACCACATTATTTTTCTCATGCATTAAAAAGCGCTATTTTCACTAACTGTGTTGAATTATTTCTGCAAACTGCAAACTAATATCACATAATCTATGGACATGACTTTCATAACTTTTTGCTGAGCTTGATATGTTGATATTGTGACAGGCTGATTATAGAAATAAATAAAAATAAACAGTAGGAGGTATTACCATCCATAATGCTCTTAACCCTTATATACCTTAATGTGATTTGTTGTTTATCTGTTTTATAACAAATAAACAACTTGACACACAGTGCTTAGCTGCATGTCAAATTAAATTCAGGTTCGTGTTCCCAGCTTTCAGATGAAGTCACTTTTATGTGTCATCAACTGTTGATCCTGTGTAACCAGTCCAGCACTGTAAGGCTCAGTGAGAGCTTCAACCCCCGAGGCCAGAAAAGGATTACAAATAAGGAAATTAATTTCTATAAACGTGCCGTGGGCTACATGGGATATAGAATTTATTTCTATGAAACAAGGACCAGGAAACTGTCAAAAAAAATCAAGGGCCATAAAATTAATTTCCATTTAACAATATTATGTGTAAAAATTTATTTCCTTAAATTCCATATTTAAAAACACACAGACAACTAACCTTTACACTTATATATAATAATGTGATTCCCAGTCCATGAAATGGAAAGAAGGGCTACATAATGTCAGCCACCGTTTTCAACATCTCTGGTTTGGTTCGCTATTGATCACAGGGTCACTGTCTTCTCTTAAAACATAGCCTTGCTGCCACCGTATCATTTAGGCAAAAAAAAAAAATCTTCCTGAGAACATCACGCGATTTGAAATGATGAACTCCAGTAACCCCAGGAAGTCAGATGAGCGTTCCTCGCTACGTCATGACTTGGCCCCCGCCTTTTAATCACCCTATTCCCGCACAGCTCCCTCCCCTCCATCGTGGTTGGAGAAAGCCTCACACCCCCGTTTCCGTGACTGGTCTGTTTACATGTCATTCAGAATATTTGACGTGTTTGCCCATCAGTCCTTGTGTTTACGTTCAGTGTACATTTATGCTTCTTAAATTTATCGCGTATACTTGATAAAAGTTGACAGTCGAGCAGGGTTTGAGAGTAAGAAGAAAAGGAATAAAAATTTATTTTCATCTTATATGTTATGCGCCTAAAGTAATAAAAAAAAATATATATATAATTGCTATCTCGAGATAATGAAATAATAATAATAATAAATAATAAAAATATATATTTAACGGATATTTAACTAAATTATATATATACACACATATATATATATATATTTTTTTTTTATATATATAGACACACACACAGAGAGAGAGAGAGAGAGAGAGAGAGAGACGTAAGTTTGCTTGTCTGGTGGAGTGACGGTGTGGCCGAGAAGAGAATCAATTTGAACTCCAGTTACCCTGAATCAGTCCCTCTTTCTCACTCTCTCTCTCTTTCTCCTCCTCTCTCGCTCTGTGACTAAGGGGGCGTTTAACGAATTGCTCCATCACTGGCTGGATCCGAGATCCCTGCCTCTTTTCTCATTGGACTGTGTGGCCAAGCCAAACTGTCAGCCCATGTGGCGTGGCTAGGCACAATGTAAGACATTTAAATTCACCAGAGAAGAAAAGATTCAAAGAAGCACGGAGACTAACGTCAACCTTGCAGACAGGAAAGCGAGAGACAGCCGTTCCTCCCCACTGTTACAGTTACAGTTACTGTTAGAGGAACACAACCTGGGCAACATAGGTAAGATCATTTCGCTGAAGGTTAATAGCTGTTTTAGCCTACTTTATCTCATGTATGAAGCTAGAATAATGGAACTTAAAGTTCATTAACTAGGCTACATTATTATACAGTCGACGTAACGCTGTATTGGGCATGCCGTGATATTGGCTACTTCATCACCATGCTGCATTACATTCAATTCATTCAACTTTTGAAAATGGTTTTGCATTGTTTGCCTGTGTACTCTGGATGGAGATGATGTTAGTAGATAACATTCGAACCTAAATAAAAAATGACAACAATTCTGATGTCACCTATTCTCCAAATATCATGCATTGTATTATGGGATAGAGAGCATTGTTGATGGTTCAGGCTACTTTATATTGCCAATTATTTGCCTCAATGTTGCAGTAAGTTCTCAGGCCATGAGAGCAGTTCAATTTTATTGTAATGCTGGTGACGTCCCTGTCAGATGGACTTCTCACAGGAGTGAGATGCTGATATTAAGCCATGATTACAAGGAAGGTACAGGAAGGTAGTGATGAAGTGTCAGGACAGCTGGAGAATGGCTTATTCATTGAGAAGAATTCCTTCTTCTGATTTTAAAGTGGTTCAATTTGTGTGTCTATTGTAGGGCATGGCTACTGGATGAGAACAAAAAAAGTATTGACATAAATAATCTGAAATTCACTCATGTTGTTGTGACTTTATTACATTAGACCAAAAAATTAATGACGTGAAGAATAACAAGTGTAGTTTGCTCACTTTTACATGTGGTTGAGGAATTTTGAGGAATTTGCTGTGTGAGTGCCGTTGGGTTTGAGGGTGTGCGATGGTAGGGGGCTGGTAATGAAAAGAAACCCAACAGGCAATCCACCATCTTTCTTTTGAACTACACCATCAACTTGGCTTGTCTATGAGCCTTGAATGTAATACTAACGCATTTAAAAGTATTATACAATCATCATAAAGAGAATTTTATGTCACTGGACCATTTAATTAGCTACATCTGCTGATTAATACAGATAAGCAACTTTGGCAGGCACACTCACATCTCTGTCCTCTCCTCATCTGCGACACACGCACTCTGGATGCCCCAGACTGATTTCAAACACTCTGTATTGAGGCCAGTCACAGAATTTCTAATTGTAATGAGCCCATCCAATCCAGTGTTGTTACTTAGGATCAGTATTTTTTTTGCTATTTATCGTCCTAACAGAGTGAAATTCACACACACAAGCTGATAATAACACCTTTAATTAGGAACTACTAGAACGCTGTGGTTACACAGCCAAACATCAAGCAAGTGCAGCATCGCAAGACATAGTAAGCCAGTTAATTTTACTAACAGCAAGAGGACCAGCTTGATGTCTGTCTGCAGCCTGTTTTTTTTCTCACCAAAGCTCTATGAAAGCAGTGGAAACAACACTCACCCGGTGCACTGACCAATCCTAGTGAGCAAAGAACAGAAAACTGTGGCTACAGTGGGCACGGGCTGTCCAAGAAGGGGACAATAGAAGAAATGCTACTGAGTCTAATTGTGCTGCAATATTCAAATGTTAGAGTCAGACTTTGGCGTAAACAAATTGAAAACATGGATACGTCCTGCCACAACAGTTATGGCAATCCAATATTTCATCCTTTTGCTGTGGTTGAATGGGAAATTTACATAATGGATGTGCAGCCAACAAATCTGTAACTTGTGCTGCTATTTATGTGTTAGTGTGTGTGTTTGTGTGAGTGTGTATATATATATATTAGTCACCATGACATCTCCCATTGGTTTGTGGACTGCCCATTTGAGTTGGATCTGCTTTAGAACCGAGGACATTGCACTGCATGCCCATTACAATGTTAGTGACCTGTCAATCACAAAGTAAATGGGTAAATAAGTGCATTTTGTTGTCCCTGTCTGATCATCAGACTCTGATGTACCAGTGTAAGTAGCCACGTCCCAAGTCATACCTGTGTTATCATCTATTTTCTTCTAAATGGGACTATTATTTACACAATTAACATCATATTGTATTGAAGGAGGCTTGAAGCAAGCAACTGAGACCATAATGTTGCTATGACCATTTTTACTGAGGTAATAAATCAAGTGAGAAGTAGTCTCATTTTATACTGCCATAGATATACTTTATACTTTTGCAACCAATGGTGTTGACTTTTGAAAGGATGCAGGCTTAAGGCACGTCCTCATTTGCTTCACTGCGCAGACCAGGATGTTCCTGCTGATATACACACACATATGTATGTATTTATGTTTATGTATATGTATATATATATTGCAGACTTTGGTGTTTGTCTCCATTGTGTTTCCACCCTCAGGCCCTTTCCATCAGGCTCTGTGACATGTTGGATCTTGTTGTGGAGTGCTGCTTGATGTAACTGTCAAGCATGCATGTTGGTCAGCCCAGCATGACGCTAGCGGATAGTCTTCTTATGGCATCAGTCATGTGCAGGGTGTTAGTGTGTGATCTGGGTCAGGTAAGGCTAGATGTTGCACTCAAGGTGCTACATTAGGTCTAATCAAAGCCAGTGTATTCTGGAGTCAAAATCCCTTCAGCTACTGAGCCACAGAAAGGGCCAGGACAGCTTGTGATACTCTGACCATCCTGCTTCAATCTTGGCTCACAGTCTCATTGTCATGGCTGGAATCTGTAATATTCACGTAGAAGAAAGGAAATAATACAACCACTACACCCATCATTCTAACCACACAATCCTGCACTGTTTGAAACCGACTTCTTTGTCTACTATATCTTGTAAAGCTTTTAAGTGCCAGTTCTAGCACGTAATGTCCTACCAGAGAGGACAAGGTAGCTGTTAGCATGCTAATGTTAGGTATGTATTAGCAAGCTAACTTTCTGATTTATCCATATCCACAACAGAAGTTACATCCTTTTAAAATGCTTTAGCTTAACTTAAAGAACTGCAGTTAGCCTTGATAAATTCCTTAGTGACAAATGCACTGCACATGTAACAGCCGGCATACTGAGTGCCAATGTCTCACAGTTCTCCCATTGTCGCTGCTGATGCCCATGATGGCTGTATATGTCTGTATCCACGTTTGTCCTTTTAGAAAAAACTTTGTTGGTTTGTAATATATTAGTTAAGTTTTGTTTACTGTGTTGTGAGTGTATTATACAACACAACAGCCTTTAGGCTTTTTTCTTTTGTTTGCCAGTAGACTGAATTGACAAGGAGACACCTTCTTTCACGACAAAGAATAGAGAGCTGTGTTTGTTTCCCCTCTGCTCTGGTCGGGGCGGGCTTAAGCGCACTGTGTCGCTATATGTCACTATAACAGCTGACAGAGTGCATTATGGTTTATTTTTGCAAGGTCCATTCTCTCAGGCTAATTGTACTTGACATTTTGTTGTCCTTGTCTGATCAACAGACTGTGATGTGCCTGTGTAGATGAAGATAACATCCCTGAATAAATAAGGGAAGAAACATGATGCATGCCAATCGGGGCATAAATAAATTAGCTGACATTTTATGAAAACATGAATATTAATTCATTTAGTCCTGTTTCATGCATTCAGTTCATAAATAATCAGTTTACTGTAAAAACAGCATTCAAAGTGGTCCTCTTCTCCATGGTTTAATGACACCGAAATGGCCATTTGACGTGCTTAAACGTTTTAGCCTGCTACAGACTACAGAAAACGGCTTAAAGGCTCCTGTTTGGTTAAATACACTCACAACAGGGTAAATAACACTTTATTTACTTTTTAAAAACTGACAAAAAAAAAACAAAGAAACGTCATTTTAAATGACAAATGTTGATACAGACATGTATGGACATAAGGCATCAGCTGTGACAATGGGTAAACTGGGTTTTATGCAGTCTAGTCTATATGTTCAGGCTAACTATATTTCTTTGTTTAGTTAAGCTATGCTAAAGCATGTTGACAAGCTGTAATTTGGTTTGTGGTGGAATATGGTTAAATCAAAAAAAGTTATGTAATATTATGTTTTAAGTACTTTAGCTTGCTAACACATAGCTAACCTTAGCTTGCTAACACATAGCTAACCTTAGCCTGCTAACAGATACCCTGTCTCTGGTAGACATAGAGTGCAGAAATTCTAATTTGTCATGCTTAAATCTAATGTTTTTAGTCACCTGAAGACTGTAGTCTCTGTATCAGCCCAGTGTAGCTTAGGCTGTGACCTGCTCCAGTCACTTTTACCAAAATCTTTCCTCCAATGTTAAGTTGTCAAGTAATTTTAACCTTTTGTGTTCCTTGTAGGACCGGGCAATACAAACTCAAATCAATGTCAAGATTATTTTACATTATTGATTGAGAATTTTTCCTCGATTATGATTAATAACGATTACTTTGTTTTTCTCTACTGTAAATACGCTCAACTATTAAAGCTGGGATATTTCGTCTAATGAAAGAGTCCATGTCTTGATTTAAAAGAAATGAAGGCTAGGTTCATTATTTTGTGCTGGTTTATTGAATGTCGCGAACTGAAATCAAAGCATCGCTTGAAATGAAACCGTCACATTTTATTTTTAAAGTAGAAATAAACTTAAAATAAATATCTTCTTGCAAATAGTTTTTCTGCAGTGTTTTGTTTGGTGTCATCAGACACTGCATTTTTCTGGGGTACAAGCTGCTTCAGTTGCTCAGCTGGCTCTGTGTTTGAGTTCTCCTCCACGCAGAGTGGATGGGGTAGAGTCAAAATAATCAAATTAATCATCATGTCGGTTTTGAGTAATTTGATTATTTGCCCAGCCCTAGTTCCTTGTGCGAGATAGTTTAAATACATGCTGGAAATTAATTCCTGTTTACATGGACAATATGTACTAAGCCCCATTTAATTCCTTGTGTCCTGGAACATGTGGGCTCAGGCAGTGTGTTACAACTAGCGGGAGTGTCCACAGTATGTTATCAGTAAAGGGGTCTGAGGATGCTGCTCTACATTAAGGTGATGATGCTTTAACTGGGAGTGGCTCTGCCCCAAGCTACAAGCCCATTGGTAGATGGGTCTGGCTCTGCTGACATGTAAAGGCCTGGCCTAGAAACAAGGAACAAAGACAAAGAAGCATGGATACACACACGCATAGAGTACAATGTGGAAATGCTCACTCATGTACACAGAGTAGTCTGCATTGTCTGCTGTAAGTGCTCTGTCATGCGTGCTCAAAGGGACTCCTCATTCCCAAACCTGCCAGTCATCGCCAACACAATTACACATGATACAATCATGAAACATATTTAGTGTGGGCTAATACTATTTAATTACTGCCACTGGGACATTTTAAAATGTCATATTTCAGGTTTTGCTTTTTTGTCATTCCAAACCATTTGGCTCTTCCATACATTTTGTCCCTCAAAATTTTGAAACAAAAAGTTATAATTTTGATGTGTCTTATTGTTGAAATCTCTCTTTGTCTCTCTCTTTGTTTACAGTAATTCAGTATGGAAGAGATAGTCATAGCAGGGATATCAGGCCGTCTGCCAGAGTCCAACAACCTAGAGGAATTCTGGGAAAACCTCATCAATGGTGTGGATATGGTGACAGAGGATGACCGACGGTGGACGCCAGGTGAGACCCCTATTAAAGCTCGATTTGATTTATTTTTCAGGTACAAAAATGTATTTCTGCATGGAGTGAGTAAGTAGGGGTAAGCCTGTAGGTTAATACATTAAAATGATGTCCATTAATGAAAAGTAAGTGTGTTTATGGTCTCACTGACTGATTTTTTAAGTCTTCTTCAATGCAACATGGTGCTAAAGCAGGGTAAGCTTTAGGTTGGGACTACCTTATGGCTGAAAGATTACCACCTCAGTGTACTGTGTGTTTTCATCTCCGAAGTGGATGTCATAATTCTGGCAAAGGTGTGATTCCTTCAGAGTCCCATAAATGTAGTAAACTGTGGGTCCAAGCTGAGCTAGGCTCTGTATGAAAAATTTGTATGTTGCTTTTAAGAAAATAGAAGCTAAATTCTTTGTGCAAAAACTGTTTAAATAATTTAAAACAAAAAACAACATTTTGTCAAAATTCTAATGGCAACCAATTTGCAAACCAGGCACAACAGGAGGCTGGACTCTGTTTTGGGTTTTCGTTTAGTAAAAAAAATCCCTTTAATTTATTAAAAACTCTTACAAAAGCATTTTGACGCTTTAATTTAATAGTGATAGAGACTGAGTACACAGAGGGAAAGACACACAGCAAAGAGCACAGGACTGAGCTTACAGTACATAACTGTATGATGTGGAAAGACATGTATTTTTGAAAGTCTTTATGGAATCGTACGAAATAAACTTTATAAGATTCAGAGTCATGATTCAGTCAGTCTGTTACGTTTGGTAATGGTTGATTGACTATTGGTGGATTGCCAGCATGATGATGGTGCTTTGGGTTCTTTCTAAGACCTGGAGGATATCTGGCCTCAGAGTGGTACTCTACACCAGTGATTCTCAACTGGTGGGTCGGGACCCAAAAGTGGGTCGGGGTCCCATTGCCTGGTTTCTTTTCATCTGCTAACTGAAGTTTGGGTCTTTTTGAAACTACTTGTATGTTGTGTTATCTAAGACGTACTTTTTGTTTTTTAATTAAAATGCAGCTAATTTAGTGTAAAAGGGAATATTTTCCTCTCTAGCATCACTTTTTCATTAAACTTTTGTTGTGTTGGCATACTGTGTTATTCTGTACTATCCCATCTGCACCATCTTTTCATTAAATACATACTGCTCTACACAATAGTCCTGGCTATGGCTGTTCTCCTGCCTGAACAAAAACAATTGTTGTAATGTCTTCTATACGTAAACCAGCAGTTGCATACAAGTATAATGTAGAAGCAACAATGTGTAGGCCCATTGTGATTTTAAAACTGAGCACTATTTTCTATTCATAACAATTACTAAGTTTAAATAAATGTAAATGTATGGATAAATGACATCATTTTCATGTCTAGCTTTAGTTTGCTATGGAATTGTTTAATTAGCTTATCAAACTAAATTAATTAATCATTTTCTTTCAGCTCTATTTCTTTGTTTAGATTGACATGCAACAAAGATTACACACATTTTTATTATGTAAAGACCTTACAGATAGTCGGGAGGGTGCAGTGTACGCCTGCAGCTAGCCCGCAGGAGTGTTTACAACTTCAAACGTGTGTAAGCAGAATTGTTTGGTTGGCAAGCATTCATCAACATGTAAATATGAGATTACTAAACATTAATACTTGCTTTGTTAGCCCATGGCTGCAGGGATCAACAACACATCAGGGGTGGACGTTACTGAAGTATATTTGCTGGAGTACTTTACTGAAGTACATTTTTAAATATTTGAAGCCAAGTATTGGTACTTCACTTGAGTCATATTTTTGGGGGATTCATATAACTTTTACTCCTCTAGCATAGCTTTAAAGACATCAGATAAACCTTTCTTTTCTAAAACACCAGGGACCGTACAGTGTATAAGGATTAGTACTGAAACCCAGTATTAAACAGGCCCCTGGACTAAATGATTTAAGCCATAGCATTGATACCCTCCCGTTTTTTCTATTGGTATTTTTTTATTCGGCTTAATTTATTATCATGCTACATCTTCTCCTCTGCTCTGTGTTTAGTGACTGAGCCAGGGAGCAGAGGTCACTGTAGGTCACTTAAAGTGAAGTGTAATGAAACCTTTGTGATGAGAAAAAAGCAATGTTTTATCTTAATACACCTCTAAATATGTGGATAAATGACATCATTTTCATGTCTAGCTGTAGTTTGCTATGGATTTGTTTAATTAGCTTATCAAACTAAATTTATCTTTTTTTTTCAGCTCTATTGTTTGTTTAGATTGACATGCAACAAAGGCTACACACACTTTTATTATGTAAAGACCTTACAGATAGTCGGGAGGGTGCAGTGTACGCCTGCAGCTAGCCCCCAGGAGTGTTTACAACTTTAAATGTGTGTAAGCAGAATTGTTTGGTCGGCAAGCATTCATCAACATGTAAATATTAGATTACTAAACATTAACACTTTGTCATAGTGGGTAAGTCAGCCCAT
>CAFUXE010000094.1:134351-149789 GCA_903364295.1 Serranus cabrilla
TGAGTGTGTGAGGTGCGCACAGAGCGTGTGTGCCTGCTTGTGTGTAAAAACACTGGCTCCGATTTGCCATCATGAAACATGGCTCTGCCTTAGCCAATCAGAATCGCTTATCTCGTTCGTTGTTAACCTCCTCTCTTGCTGTGTGCGGAGCCAGGGGTGCTTTCGGGTTACACAGTTTATTCAATCAATGTATAGTAACACACAGCATCTAACGTTCAGTAGCCGTAACGGCGTTATAACGTCAAAAACAGTAATTCGTTAGATTCCCGCGTTACTGAAAAAATAACGGCGTTACCCAACTCAATTATTTTAAACGCCGTTATTCCAAACACTGGCCAAAACATTAACATACCTTTCTTTTCCTTTGTTTGTCCCTTTCTTTACGAATATCCGCTTGTGATCTTTTATCTTCCAAATTCATGGTTGTATGTTATTTGTACTCTTTTATATGATCTTTGATTCAATTGCCTACTTTGGTTTCTGTTTCTTGCATGGAGGCTCATGGAGGAGGAGCCAGAGAAAATAGGCACTTAAGGCATTAAAATAGTCCCTATTCATGTCTGTATGCTAAGCAGTTAGAGTGCAGCGCCCTCTGTTGGCCAGAGGATGTATATGCAGCGGAAACACAGACAGACAGACAGACACCGCCGCCCAAAACAATAATTAAGTACTCAATTGGTATCGTTATCATGTTAAGGGTACTTTTATCAGTACTGGTATCACATTATTTTAAATGTTTTAAATTTCATTTTTTTTTTTCGCTCCACATTGTGAATTCTCCTCACATTCTACCATTAACCCTCGTAAACATGAACTTTTTGTGAAATTTTTGGTCATTTCAGTTAAACCCATGAAGAGTCAAATGGTCAAACTTCTTTGGTTAAACATAGATTTGTAGGAGAGGCATTTCACAACTGGGCAGTAGGAATGAAAACATGGCTGTCACTGCTCTATTGCTCAAGAGGGTCAGAGAAAAGCTTTCTGCCTCTTGTATGTTAGTGTTCCTGTGTTTTGGTATATAAACATTAACTCATAGCAGTACAGTCAGACACATGTCGCTGCCCTGCTTCTAAAGGACATGAATCTTCCTGATGTCTTAGAGGTAGGGGTTCCTTTTTTTACACATTTGAATTACGTGGCGGGGTTAATTGATACAGTGAGCATTTCAGGTGTATGAATTAATATTTGTATTTATGATGCAATGCTTAGTTAGCACTTGGTTAGCAGTGACTCTGACAAAACATTGGACTTCCGATGCCAGAATGACAGAACATATGCAGAAAACTATGTTTGAGGTGATTTGTCGGACTATACACTGATAATCACATTACATACTGACAACATTGCTTACCTTTATACTTTCACTGCCGCATTCTGTTTTATTTGTATTCTTTTCATGTTTTTATCATCGTATTTTTCTTGCTAGTATTTTATAATATTGTTATGGTATTTTTGCACTGTTCGTACATGGTATTACGAAATATATTTTCATATACTTCATATACAAGTGGAAATATTTTCTATTCAATAAGTGAGCTAGTTAGTTGTTCAAGAAATGGACCTTCTGATTACATTTGCATAGTGATATTAATGCTACACAATCCACAGAAAAGGTCTGTGTTCTTTGAAAGGATTAAAATACTTTTAGTATTACAATTTTGACCAAATTCTGTTTCGTTTATTTCAGATTGCTTATTAGGTCTATCTAGCTAAAACGATAAATAATGTTCATGTTTTCTTGAAGCTAGAAAAAATAGCCTGATTGCAAGGTTCATTTTCCTCACAGATGATGTTGCTTAGTTGTAAATCTGGTTATGAATTTTTGTTTCATTGTCTCGACCTGTTCTCTCTCAGATTGTCTGTTTACGTCCCTACAATACTGCGAAATTTGCTAAGCTGGCAAGAGTGTAAAGCAGTGTAAAACCAGGGTTGTACAGGCCAGGTTGACATTGTTCCTTGCATTAAAAGAGCCCCACCGCACCCACCCACGTTTTCTCATTCTGTCATCGGGGTTTTGTTGCTTAGTTTCCCAGCCAGCTGCTGAACTGAGTTGAACTGAATGAGGCTCGGTCCATGCCAGAGAGGCAGCCAGACTCTGTGTTTTTGAATTGATGTCCAGCTGGCAGTGTGCAATGACGCTGGGCTCTGTTGTCTGCATCCCAGTGACGAGGGAAATTTGGGTGAGGTTTTGCAGCATCTCCAGCTCTCTCCTGACTGTAGAAATGAGCAAGCTCTAGTAAGGACTTTATTCGCATCTCAGGAACTAGTTTCTGAAATGTGATGATTCTTGTCACGTAGCGGGGCTGTCGTTGCATACTGCCCTTGTAGAACGGCAGCAGTAATACAGATTTTAATGAGGCAGAGCAGACCAGAGCCATCATGGTGTTGACGATGGGAGAAGGGATCTTCTTCAGGAAGAAGAGCAGCGTAAGTTCTCTTGCTTGTTTCTGTCAGTCTGTAGTTGAACAAATTGTCCTCTGTAAGGACTAAACAAATACACTGCTCTGTTAGTTGCTGTTTGGGTGCATGACAGTGTCAGTCACATATATTGTATAGTTTATATTGCAAGTTTTTACACATTAGTAGTGTTTGCATGTTGGTATGGTCTTGATTTTTTGGCAAGCATCCAAGGTTAATCTAGGTCATTCCCAGGTTGTAGGCATGCTCTGCCCTACTAAGGCTGTTTATTCTCCTTATGTCTCCAAATATTTATGTCTGTCTGGAGGATTTTTTGGAGGCTTTGTTACTATAGGGAAATGGCAAATGTGTGGGATCTGTGTGTGTATATGCGTGTGAGTTTTCATAGTTGTGTGTTTTCTGTTCATGTATGTTCAGGCTTTAGTTGACACATGCTCACAGAGTTTGGAAAGGTTGCTTTCCAACTAACATTAGATATCGGTTTGTTTCACTTTCTCTATTCTAAACAAGTGCTTTATTTAGTGCTGTATAATGTATTGTAGAGGTTGCATATTGATCAATTAGTAAATTCAGAAAAGTAGTGATGTAACGATACACTCAACTTCCTTAATTATTTCTTAGACAAAAAAACAATATTTCGTGAAGTTCAGTTTCTCGGGTTGGCAGGTTTTAAAACCTTTAAAAACAGCAGCTTTTAGACATTTTTCTGTTGTTTGCTAACGGACAGAACTGACGAAGAGGCTCCGTCATTTAATACAAAGTCACCAGAAAATGGATTGTTTTCTCCTCCGGTGGGGGCGGGGCATAAATGCACGCTGGCAGTGACATATGCCGTCAAACAAGTGAACCGAAAAGTAAATTGCGCCCTCTGCTGTTGAAAAATGGTATCACGATTAATTTTTCACCTTGGCCAAATTAAATCGTCTGACATTTGTATCGATTTTTAACTGTCTCGTTACGCTTCGTTACATCCCTACAGAAATGTGATAGACAATCATTTAAATTTTTTTATTTAACGTTTGAGCCGTTGAATAAGGGAAAGAAAAATGGAATTCCTTCCCTTGTTCAATACGTTTCTTTTGTTTCTTAAGTTTCTGTCCCCTTAACTATAATGACTATGTTTTTTGTTCTTGGAATGGAGAGAGAGATGTCTGTTCACTTCCTTTCAATCCGAAAATTCAGAGGTACCTTGGGCAAGCTAGATTACGTATGTAACTTCTGACTAATGTGTAACCAAAGGCAATCAATGTCTAATGTGCGCTGCAAAAAAGAGCTGAAACCTCTAGAGCAGAGCTGACATGTTGGCCCATTGCAAAAATACACTGTAACATCTTAGCATGTATTATTGTTCATTTTACAACCACTGAACCAAGACCAAAAGGTTGACTTAACATATGTGCATCTTGCCTATAGTTTTCCCTGTGTTTCAGAAAGCAATGCTGCACAAACATGATCCTTATGCAAACTTGACTATCACCGGCTTTTAGTCTCTGTAGGTGAAGAAATAATTCAGGAGGAGTGGTGAACTGCAAGTCCATAAGCCCCACCCACGCCATAGTATCACCTGGTTTTTAAGTGGCAAAATGACTACATTCTACAAGCTCTCTTGGCTTTTTAAGGAAAAATATATAATAAAATAAACTTTGAAAAAATTTAATTCCACATATTTTCCCATTAAACATAAAAATACATCCCACCACAATACACCTTCTGTATTCAAGTTCAAAACACACTTCATTCAAAGTTGATAGAAACAAAATAAAACAGCCGTGATAAATTGGCCTTTCCCTTGTTCCAAAAATCCTTTACTCAACGTGGTAGCTCACTGAATGAGATTGGACCAGTATCAATGCATGCTTGAATGGTGGCTGGGTCACAAACTCTCTCAATTTGCAGCAAACATTTGAGGTCCGGTATAGGGAATGCAGTAACAGAATCTTGTTTCATATTTGATCAGCGCTGCTTAGTTTGTAGAGCTGGGACATCATGCTTTTCTACTGATTCGATACGATCACGTACTGTGGTTCAACAGTAAAACAAACTTTGATTTATTCAGCCCCTCCTTAACCTGCTAGGGTAGCAACTCAAATTCAGCTTAGCATTTAGCATTAGCGCCGAATCTAATCTGTGTAACTGCAGCAACTGGAAGTATGCTGATTTGGCAGTCTGGGATGCCATTCGGTATTAAAAATGATTTAAATCATGAAATAAAAAGCTAAAGATTTTTTCCCTCACCCTTAGCAGTTTGACAGTTTGACTGAAGTTCACAAGTGGTCATTGATATAATTGAAAACTGTGCTAATTGTCTGTTTTTTTCCCCATGTAATAGACATCGCCCAACCCGAGTGTGAGGATAGTAATACGACTGTAAATCTGAAGATTAACAAGGTTACCAAGTAGGCCCCCGAGAAAGAAACACTTCTTTTTCTTGCTTATCCAAACATGTCATCTTAACTATGTTTCACTGTTAATTTTTAATGGTTAAAAACAATAACTCGGGGGGTGTGGTGGCGCTGGCCTCGTTAGCGGGTGGCACCTCACTCGCACTATCTAATAAAGCATAAAAAATGCCCCAAAAAATATCTTTAAAAAAAAAAAAAAAACAATAACTCATGGTTTGCTGGCGCCTCTGCTATTAGCGTTCCGGGGAGTCTTTTAATGTAGTCGGTGGAATTCTAGACTTTTAAGTCTTGAACAAAAGTCTAATTTGAATAAACGTGTAGCATTAGTGACGTGACAACTGGCCAGTATTGCATCTCTTACTCATACTCGACTACCACTGCATCAGCTGTTGAGCTGCAGGATGGACAGGAAGAGATTCTTCTATGCTGCTTTCTCTAGCAATTTACAAAACTGATATTTATATGGGATGGTTCCATTTGTTTTTCACGTTGCTATTAAATTATTGTGCAAGGAGTTATTCAAGCAGATGTCTAAACAGTTGCTCAACACAGTTTAAAGATAATCAAATGTCACTGTATTGTTGGCTCTGAGTGTAGTTGTCAGGATTATTAAAGAATATATTATTTAGCTCATCAGGCCAATGATCTATCTATTTTTGTGGATATGTGCCAGAGTTGTCCTATAGACCCTTACTTTCAATTTTGAAATGAAAACCAAACTTTTGCATTAATTTGAAATGCTGAGTGTCCATGTTTACAGAACTAACAACTAGTAGAGCTAAACACAACAGGGTTTCTGTTCATGAACATGAAGTTTGATATAAATCCAGCAGTCAGTTAATTTCAATATAATATTATACTTGTTAAACCTGTATGTTTAAGTCACTAAAAGAAGTCAACTTTCATGTTTGTGATTTTTAGTATCGTAGAATTTGAGCAAACTTATTTTCTTATCGTTAGTTTCACATTTATTTTTATTTATTCTGGGAAGAGGATTTTGGTGCTCCCTATACTCATCTCTGTTTTAAATTAGGTATTTTATTTGTTCAATTTTTCAATAATGTTTTTTTACATACATGAACATACACAAGTACATTTTACAGGAAAAAAAAGCACATTTTGTTTGGAACCCACTCAGTTTTCACGGAACGCATGTGATATCTTTTTTGTTGTTTTTTTTGTCAAAGAGTTTGAAACATTGCTCTTTGTGTTGTAGGAGGAGGATGCTGTGACTCTCGGCCTGTCGACTGGCCAGGCTCTGAATAAGCTCAGGGACCAACTCAGCAGTTTGCTGGAGCAGCACCAAAGGGCTGCATGCAGACGAGCCTCTGCACAGGTAAATGGATGGACTACACTTATGTAGCGCTTTGCTACAGTCTTTGCGACCACTACAGACAGCTCATCTCACGCACACATTCATGCTGGTGGCCGAGGCTACCCCGAACAGTGCCACCTGCCACCATCAAGGATCCATTCATACACTGATTGCTATTGCAATTTGGGGTTAAGTGTCTTACCCAAGGATACTTCGACATGTAGACTGCCGTGGTCAGGGATCAAACCCCCGACCTTCCGATCAGTGGGCTACCGCTCTACCAACTGAGCCACAGCATAGGAGGTACATTTATATAAGTGGTCTTAGATTAAGTACAGTCACTCCCTAAACTTAACTTAAATCCTTGATCCTATCTACTAATATCAACACAGTTCCTGGATCATTCATTTAAAAAATAATGTCACATGTTAAACGCCTCACACAACATAACGGCATAGTGTTTTTTTCTTATGACTTGTTGCTTGTCACGTTTTCACAGGAACAGTGGGTGAATAGCTTCCTTTACCATGGTAACCGTCACTCCTGTTTCCATTGGCCGGGAGCTGCCCTCACTCTACTGGTGGTGCTGGGACTCTTCTGTTGCCATGGCAGCCAGCCAAAGGGCAGGTAGGTGCCGACTTGCTTTCATTCACTTTCTTTTTTAAAAATGAATTATTTTCGGGGAAATCTAGGTTTACGCGATATCTGAAAATCTTGAAATTGGTAAAATGCCACTTAAGTTCTGATGTCAGATAAGAAATATGAACCTTTGATGTGAACCCCCCCTGAAATTACCTAGGAGTTTCATAAAATGTGATCTGATCTGCATCTAAGTCCCAGTAAAAGTAACCTAATACCACACAAACAATTATAATATGTCATGTGTTTATTGAACACATTCATTAAACATTCATAGTACTGGTTGAAAAAGTAAGTGATCCCTTGGATTAATTGACTGGTCGAACCTCCTTTGGCAGCAATAACCAGAAACCAAGCACTGATCAGACCTGTAAAACGTTCAGGAGGAGTTTTGGAGCATTCTTGCTGACACAACGGCTTCAGCTCAGCCATATTCTTAGGATGTCTGGTCCACAAACATTTCCAAGTAGTGTTGTGGAGTGTCAGTGTACTTTGGAAAGCAGTGTCTTCCTCCATGGTGCCTGCTCAATCTTTCTCTTTTCATGAACAGAGATGTTAACCAGAACAAATGATTCAAGTCCTCAAGTCTTTAGCCATTTATCTCAGGTTCTTTTTTATTTTATTGAGCATTCTGCGTTGTGCCTTTGGAGTATACTTGGCTGGATGCCCACTTCTAGGTAGAGTAGCCACATTACTAAATCATCTCCAGTTGTCTAACTGTGGGCTGGTGAATACCTGAAGACGTTTGAGATTACTTTGTAAACTCTTAAGGTCTAATGTTAATCAACAATTCTTGATGGTAGGTCTTCAGATATCTCTTTTTTGTTAGGTTCACATCTCATTCTTGTGATTAGCAAAGTCAAAAAGTTTTTTTATATGTCAAAGTAGCTCTACATCTCACTCAAATCTTGTTTCATTGATTGGACTCCAGGTTTTCTAACTCCTGACTCCAATTAGCTCTTACCGGAGTCATTGGCCTCAGGGTTCACTTACTTTTTCCACCAGCACTACGAATGCTTCAAGGTTGTGTTCAATAAACACATGAAGTATTAGAATTGTTTGTGTGGTTGTTGTCTATATTTGTGACTTAAATGCAGATCAGACAAATAAATGCAGAAAACTAGGTCATTTCACAGGGAATACATACTTTGTCTTGCCACTTAACTTATTTAATCTCATTAAAAATAATCAACATGTTAGATATTAGCAGAAGTGAGAAACTGTAATGAATCACCAGCTACACAAACACCAGATGTTGTTGTTCTTGCTGTGTGCCAAAGAGATCTTACACTCGTCTGGACTGTTCTCATTTCTGTCTAATACCATTTTATTAAAGATATATACTAACGGACCGATACTGACAGACTAATTAAATAATTTATTTGGTTCGGATGTATTTGCTTTCAGTGTAAAAGTTATGGTTTCACAGAGGGAATCACTACAAATTGCTGTTTAAGAATTGGGTGTAACCTCACAGGAACTTTTTTTAATTGAACAATACAAGATAATTAAAAATGTGTCTCTAAGTCTCTATATAATTTGTGACATATTCGCTTTTCTGTTCTTCTTTGCACCCAGTTCTGGTATAGAGCTGGTGAACGCTGCCGCCCTCCTTCTTCTCTTTCTGCTGAACCTGCTGCTGGTCGGACGTCAGGAGCGACTGAAGAGGAGTGAGATGGTCCGGCGTCTCAAGGGCATCATCACACAGCTCAGTGGTGAGTCAGTTTTGTTAAGTCACTGCTGGAAAAAAAGTGCATTTGTACTTCCTGTAAAAGGAATTCCTGTTTGTCTGCTATGCTTTGCTTTCTATCTTCATTCATTCATTCATCTTCTGTAACCGCTTATCCGGGTCAACCCGGGTCACGGGGGGCTGGAGCCGATCCCAGCTGCATTGGGCGAAAGGCGAGGTACACCCTTTACAGGACGCCAGTCTGTCGCAGGGCTGACACATATAGACAGACAACCATTCATTCACTCACACCTACGGGCAAAGCTGCATGTTTTTGGACTGTGGGAGGAAGCCGGAGTACCCGGAGAGAACCCACGCACACACGGGGAGAACATGCAAACTCCACACAGAAGGGCCACGGACGGGGATCGAACCCGTAACCCTCTTGCTGTGAGGCAAGAGTGCTAACCACTACACCACCGTGTGGCCGCTTTCTATCTTTTTTTTGTTAATTTGTGGCGTCATCTGCAATCATATTTGCGGCATCATGCTTGTAGGGGAATTTTTATTAGTTGACTTGTCAAATTCAGCATCATAGGGCCACAGTGCTGTGGAATGGTGATGTTTCAGTGATCAAAAGCAACAAACAAATTCTGATCTTTTTGATGTTCCAGTTCTTACTTGGTATGTGTAGTATTGGGTCATGCCAAAAAAGAGCTCCTTGCTGTAGGGCAGGGGTGTCAAACTGATCCAGCAAAGGGCCGAGTGGCTGCAGGTTTCTGTTCCAACCAAGCAGGAGCACAGGTGATACTGATAATTAATCAGCTGAGTGAAGACAGTTCAGCTGATTGAATGATTGGATTCAAGAAGAAACACACCTGAATCCAATCATTCAATCACCTGAACTGTCTTCACTCAGCTGATTAATTATCAGTATCACCTGTGCTCCTGCCATGTTTGTGAAAACATAATACAGCATAATATGTCCAGAGTATAACAGGGACATTTTTAGCATTTGTAAGCATTTTACAGAATGATTATTTTTGACAAAAATCAACATTTGGACATCCTATAATAAGGTGTTTTTCTTTTGACATTTTTAAATATAATATAGTATGCCAATTTTTTCCAGTTTTGGACACACTATAATATAGTGTTTCTTTTTTCATATTTTTGGATATACTATACTATTACCCGGGTCCAACAGCATTTTTAGGCATTTTTGGGTGAACTACACTATGACCAATTTTTGGATATACTATAATTAATTTTTTTGTCATCTAGAACAGGGGTTTCAAACTGATCCAGGAAAGGGCAGAGTGGCAGAAACACACCTGAATCCAATCATTCAATCAGCTGAACTGTCTTCACTCAGTTGATTAGTTATCAGTATCACCTGTGCTCCTGCTTGGTTGGAACAGAAACCTGCAGCCACTCGGCCCTTTACTGGATCAGTTTGACACCCCTGCTGTAGAGCAAGGAGGGGTTGACAGGTTTTTTTGTCATTAGATTCATAATATTTGGCTCATAAAGTGTTAACAGTTAACATTTTTGTTACAAAACAAATATCCATAAAATATATTTCTTACTAGCATTTAGGTAATAATTACATGACATTCACTGCCAATATATTATCATCCTCCTCTCTAACCCTGTCTAACTGTGTCCACACTCTCTCTGCCTGTTACTCCAGACTATCTTTCAGGGTGTGTGGGTGAAGTGCGGTGGTCTCCATCTCTGTACCCTGATCTGTACACGCCCTCATCCCCATCATGGTCCCTTCACTGGACCTACCGTGACTCCCAGTTGGTTAACCTGCCCGTCAGTCTGCTGGTAGAAGGAGACATCATTGCTCTGAGACCTGGTCAAGAAGCATTTGCATCCCTCAGGGGCATTAAGGTTAGTTGCTGTGGAGATCCACATACATATACTTTCAAACTTGTTTTGAGATGCAGAGAAATTAAATTTATTGGATTAATTGAATTCGGCTAGTCACGAGCCTCCTCTGGTCATATTAAGTACACTTATTTGCTCAGTATTTTGCATTTTTGGAATACACCTAATTCAACTTTCTTTATTATTTAAATTTCACTTAAAGATGTTTTTTATCCCGAAATGTATACCTGTGTGAGACTACCTACATACCAGTAGTGGTATTTGTACAGAAAGCCATTATTTATTCTTTTGTCCAAAATTAGGACACCAATACACATGCGCACACTAATTGCTTTGTTGTCAAACTCACTCACACCTACGGGCAATTTAGAGTCACCAATTAAACCTAAGCTGCATGTTTTTGGACTGTGGGAGGAAGCCGGAGTACCCGGAGAGAACCCACGCACACACGAGGAGAACATGCAAACTCCCAACAGAAGGGCCACGGGCGGGGATCGAACCGGCAACCCTCTTGCTGTAAGGCAAGAGGGCTAACCACTACATCACCGTGTGGTCCCAGACTAATGTTAATAACGAGGGACAGTATTTATTGAAGATATTAAACTGAGCAGCATGCTGGTTAACTTTTGTAACCATAGTTAGCTAACGTTAATTGAAAAGCTTGGCAGACTACTGTTAAATAGTCAGACAGAAAGTGGGACAGCTTTTACTAAAGATGTCGTCCATTTCACAATACAAAATGATAAACTTACACGATATCATCGAGTGGCCTTGCTTGTGTCCCGTCCGGTAGGTTTTGATTCCACTAGTCGGTTGAATAGTGCCACAGCAAAACTATTAAAAATCTTTTAACACAATATGAACTCATCTTCAGCACTGCAATTACTTGGGTTCTCAGCAACACACCAACCAATTTCTGGACTTATATACCCAGAAATCTCCCCCAGAAAACTCCCCTCAACCCTAATTATCCCATCGAACACAACCTTCAACCTATCCTTCCCGTATCCTCAAGCTATTCCAAAAAGATTTACTGTTTAGGAATGACAGTCATCTATAGCCCTTAGTTTACCTCATTATTTATCTGTCTATTTAGAGCTCAGAAAAGTTTGGTGTTGAGTGTTTGGTCCCATTTAATAACTGGCCGATGAAAAAAATAACTACCCTTAGTTGTTGTTTCTTTGTTGGACCCGCTGCATTGCTTTTGCTGTATAACTTTATGGTATATGATGACATCACTGCAAGACTTAAATGAGCATGGGGTAAAAGCAAGAGGCCATCGGATCAAATTAGACGCATCTTTTTCAAAAATCAGCTTGAATGCAACAGAAAACTGTAGGCTGCAGCATGTTATCGCAGTTATGAATCGGGTACCTCCCAACACACTCTTGATTTGCCAAGCACCAGAGGTATGACCCTTAACTTCTTTCTTCCAAGACACCCCAACCACATTAACTCACCTGAACTTAAATAAGACTGTTGATCCGTCGGTACAGAACGAACCCATTAAAATAAACTTTTGACAAGCTTCTTCTATTCTTCTGTCCTCAGGATGATGAGCATATTGTGTTGGAGCCAGGAGATTTATTCCCCCCATTCTCCCCTCCTCCCTCCCCAAGGGCCAATGAGAAGAGAGGACCCCAGATCCCCCAGCAACACCGTCTCTTCAGAGTGGTACGGACTCCAGTACTGGACATGGTCAGGTAGGGAACCTACACGTGTTCGACCTGGGTCTTGAGAATTTGTTTTGTGGTGATTTCTGAGTACGAAGTTCTGTCTGTGCGCGTCCCATGCATTGTCATTCAAAGCAATCAACAACTACCAGCCAACATCATCAAAGCCTGTTTGAGATGTCGGCTCTCAGATTATGTTGACGAAATTCAAATAGGCCTACACCAAAGTACAGAAAAATGCTTGGTTTATAATGAATAGATGAAAATTTCTTCTTGGTACTAATTAGTTCTTTTATGAGAGTTGAGGCACTTAACAACAGCACTGAGATGTTATCAGCTCCTTATGAGGATGATAACAAAAAATAGGGTGATACAACAATGCCACCCAACATAGTGGTTGTGTCCGAAATCATTCACTCATTCCCTACTCCCTATCCACTATATAGTGGACTCAACTTTATACGATTCGGACACTACTCGCTGCCGAGCCGGTCGCACAACATGACGTCACATCGTCGTCGGCCGTCGGGCAGTTAATACGTGAAGCTTAAAGCCGGCCGGTAAATCGCAATAATTGGGGTTTTCCCTTTGACAGAATTTATTCATAATGGACTTTAAACAAATTACAAGTCAACAAAACAATAAAAAAATATCTATTTTAAAATACAATTGTCTGTCACAGTCCTGTTCGCATGCGTCCGCCGTCTCTCTCTCAAACCGCATTGCATGATGGTCAATACTGTCCGTCTAGTGACCATCGGCTGCTCCCTGCATTTCACAATGCATTATGGGAGATATGTAGTGCACTACATAGGGTATAGCGATGCTCACTCAGAATTTGGACACCACTACAAAATGGCTTATTCGCTATATAGTGAATTGGGAGTGATTTCGGACACAGCCAGTGTCTTCGTGGGGTGTAGCAGGCTTAAAGCTAAGTAACAATACAGGTATCATATGAAACCAGTGGCCCTAAGGTACCAACCATGATGCTAGCTTGTTAGGAAGGGAGCTAAATAAAACTCCAAAGTCAGAAGGCATTTTCAAATGGGGTCCCTTGATGTCTGACCTCAATATATCTTTATGAAAATGTTGTTTTATGGGTACCCATAAATCGCCACTTTACAGACTGTAAAGCCCCATGCAGTACAAATGTGTTATTTTACCATCTTCTATAGTAATAAATTCCATGAATTGGGGTTTACTGGACATCTACGGCTGTTGTGGTTTCAATGAGCCCTATTGTATTGATGTGTGATGGTAAGTGGTTAACTTAAAAACAAATATGTTTTTTTTTCTCTTGTCTTCTTTTCTTCAACAGGAACAGTTTGGAGTTAGCATTGGCTCGTCCAATCACAGTGCTGGATAATGAGAGGTTTACAGTTCAGTCCGTTATCGCCAAGCTAGTCTGTCCAGTTGTTTTGGTGAGCAATTAATATGATGTTTCAAAAATTGTATCTGCTATGTATTTGGAGTCTCTTGTGTCAGATGTAATGTATGCCACATTTGCCTCACTGCTATCTTAATGGTTCTTTTCCTCTAGGTGGCATTCCTGCTAGTCAACACAATACGCTATTTTTGTGATGCACCAAGCCTCACCCCACCCTGCTACAATTTCTTTCAACTTCAGGTACAATCATGTAGAACTATTAATGTGTAGCTAACAAAGACTGGAGTATATCCAGTTTACATTAGTGTTGTGAATGGACACAGTCAACCAGCTGATATTTGAATTCTAATATCCTGGAATCCTTCCATATTATATTGGTAATAAACATGCTAAATAACACGGATTAGAAATGAAATTGCGATGAGCGGGTAGAGATTTAAGTCTGTGAAATTGTATTTGCAGTTGATGGGTGTTCTGCCCATTTTGCCCTTGCTCTTCCCTGTCATGTGGGTGCTGTTGAATGCCTTCGGAGAGGCCAGGGTCCTCGCTGAGTTCAGCCGCGCATCACCCGCTGGTCTGGTAAGAGACACACATGCGCACACACAAATGCACATATATTTGTGATGTGCACTCGTGGAAAAACGCTTAAGTTACTAACCAGGAGGATTGTGTTCTGTGTTTTAACTAATATCTACTGACACACACACATTGTAGGATTAGACTGATATCTGCTATACCAACTGTAGAGTGCTCCCACTCGTGATATGCTACTTAACAGTGTGATAATGAATTGCATATAAAATATTAAATTTATAGTTAAAAGTTGGTCCATGGAAAACTATACTGTCCTTATAAAAGAGCACTTGCAGATGCCAGGTTTTGCCTTTTGTGGTTTTATGTGACATTTTGTAAACAGGAGGTGGAGAAATCAATGGAGATAATAGTTAACACTGTTGTATCACTGCAACATATCTTATTCATGGTTTTCATTTAAAAATAGTTTTACTGCAACTACAAGTGATACTGAACCAAGAATGAATGAATGAACCAAATCGGACATTTTTATATGGTCTGATTAAATCAGCTTTAAATGCTCAACCAGATTTACTGCTAGCGTATTATAATAGAAATACCCATGTAGTAAAATAACTACAGTGTTCTCTGCTTATGCTTTAAATAAAAAATGAATTTCTATGGCATTCTCAAGTCGAAAAACATTAACAATACACATGCTTCCCTGATATGCATATACGACACATGAAGCTTTACTATTATTAGCTTTGCCTGCATGTCAAGCAGTTTGTTTCAATGCCCACTGGCCATGTGAGCCATTTGCAATGGACCTAAAAAGTGAGTACGTAAGAGGTATTCCAGAATTTTAATAATACACTCCCATAACTCAAAAGAAATCCAATCAAAGGCTGCGGAGACTGAGATGGGTTGATTTTTTTTACTTCTCTGAATTCATCTCAGTACTGTCAGTCATTAGAAGCTCCCTGCCTGGTCAACACTCACATCCAATTCAACATTTGTAAGACCGTCCCCAAAGTTGTAGCCCTAATAGTTGACATTGCTGGGGTAGTTCTCTCAGACTTGAGAGACTTGTTTTCACAAGCTAAGTGGTTGTCTTCACAAGGTGATCCCTAAAATCTTTGGGGGGTCTATATCTTAAATAGGCTACAGTTCCTATACTAATTAAGTTACTATGGATACGAGTACTGTTTAGAAGACCTGACACCCCAAATTTAAAGCCAGTCTCGAGATGTCGTTGGGTGTCGATCGGTGAGTTTTTGTGCTAATATTTTTCTTTCATTGAAATTTGTCAGGTGCAATTACACAGCCAAAGGGATAAAAATATTTTTGTTGATGTCTAAAGGTTTACTCAGTTCACTTTATGCTGTTTCAGATATTTCTCCGTGCCGGCTATTGGCACCTTTCATTCAAAAAAGCTGGTACTGATCTGGAAACCCATATCAGTCTAACCCTAACATACACATGTGCACACACACACACACACACACACACACACACACACA
>CAFUXE010000094.1:161172-175216 GCA_903364295.1 Serranus cabrilla
TCAATGAAAATCAGACATTGCTTTTTTCTAATATTTTGTTGCATAACCCTTCAAGGCAATCACTACAATCAGGGGAGATTTCATCTCATGGTTTAAAAGTGTGTTTAGATGGCTATTAGATTAGAGTTAATAATAATGATCATCAATAATTATTAATTACAATAAATGATATGACATGTCACCTTGTGATGGGGCTCCAACCTGTAGCCAGTTCAACTACATCAGTCTCATTAAGTTACTAAACTATGAATTTGGAGCACTGATGTACCTTGACCTTAGAGTTCACTTTGAATCTCAATGGAAGTTTCCTTGGCTCCATTCACCATTCTTATTATCCTTCTGATCAATTTGTTCCACCTGCGATGCTAACTACAGGACACATCTTAGTTAAACATGTCACTGTGGTCAAATTATTTTCAATCTTTTCTCGGGCGACCAACTAATTTCATTATTTATTTATGTTCTTTTTAGTTTTCCTCATGAATCCCAATTCAATAGCAATGTCTGATTTTTGCTGTTGCTGCTGTAAATGGTCAGGTAATTATTGTTCGTTATTGTTTTTGTCAGTTTCAAGTTATTTCAGTGACCATTGTGGGTTTTCTTTCTTGTTTGGAATGGTACCAACAAATTGTGTGTATGCAGGTACTGTAAGCTACTGTAAGCTATTTCAATAAAGTTAACTTAAAAAAAATGTATTCTGATTCTGATAATAAGAAACCCAGAAACTAACAATACAATGTTATTTTGCTGTGCAATATAAGATTCCATGCTTATGGTCTTTTTGTGTTTTGTTGACAGTGTATCATTTTTGGGGAAGCCGCCAGACAGCTCAGTCATGACAGTTGCCACAGGGAAGAACCTAAATGCAATTCCAAGGAAGGTAGGATCACATATTACACACATATCACTATACTGCTCATTTGTACCTCTGCTGGATTCCTTGTACTAAAGTTATACTATTAGCTAGTGTAATGTGCTGTGGCATTTTAGAAGAACATGTCTTACTACAATAATGGTTATGATCAACAAAAAAAATGATAGCCAGTAATGGGCGTGGCCTATAGCACATTACGAGCAGGAGATTACGAGTGATTGAGAAGGACAAATGTCTGTCCAAACAATACTATCATTTGTATTTGACTGCATCAGATTGTACAGGGGTGCATAATAACAAGACAATTTAGAGGTGATGATATTACAAAAAGATGATTTTGATGATACGATTCATATTTTATTTTATTTATTTGTTTATTTATTTATTTTTAACTTAGTTTTTATTTCAAATTCAACAATTTATACAATAATATTCACAATTTTTCAATTTTCCTTTTTTGTTTACAGCTTTATCCATGTGTGTACAGAGACAGGCATAATAAAATTAAAATAAATAAGTAAGAGAGAAAAAAAAACAACAACAACAAAGAAAACAAAGACAAGACAGGTATAACTTAACTCTATCATAGCGAGAAGAATATATAAGGTGTATGAAAACCTAGAGATAAAAAAATAAAATAAAAAAGAAGAAAAAGAAGTAAGAATCAGGCAGGGGATTCACGTGTATGTATATGAGCATGTAGTAGCTTTAGCTTAAAAGCAATATGGTAGCGGCAGGGTTCCATCTTTTCATGAATTTGTCTTTCTGTAGTCTCAGGCTATATGTTATGCGTTCCATATGGTATATTTCCAATACTTTCTCAGTCCAGTTACTATATGTCGGGGGGTCAGGTTTAAGCCATTTAGTTGTTATACATTTGAGGGCTGCTGTAACATATTTTTAATGGAAAGGACAAAAAGTAATTGTGTCAATGTTAATGAATAAGAACACGTTGAAGAGGTGATCTATCTTTTATGAAATAAATAAGAATAGATTTTTAAAAAAAGTCTGTTTCACCATGAGTCCTACTCCCTAAAAAATGTCATCCTCTTTGACCAGACCCAGAACTACTTCCTTGGCTGTTTCCTGTTGAAGTTTGGCTTGACAGTGTGTGCCTACCTGTTGGCCTTTGGGTTCACCATGCAGGAGATATGCCTCAGAAGCAGCAACTCCAGCATCAGTGACAACACCACTGTAAACTGCCTTTATATACTCAAAGCCAGGTAGGAGAGGCACTACAGCCCACTTGTCATAAGACAACCAGTTGTTTCATTCATTATTTCAGGCTGAACTTTACACATAGTGGAGAAAATTGTATTAATTAATGTTTTTTTTTTCTCTGTGAGTGCAGCTCTGCAGTTGGTGCTCCTCGCTGGTTCAATGAACTGTCCAACGGCCTGCTGCTGACTCAGAAGGTCATGGCAGGCTTCCTCGTCTTTCACACAGGTCTCAATCTAACATGTGCAGCATAAATGATGGTCAAAGTCACCCATGTTTTTAATCATGATTCCAATTAATCTCACTCTTCGGCTTGCTGTTGATCTCTGTTCTCAGTGGTGATCTCCCTCAGCTATGTCCACCGCTCTCAGCCTTTGTGGAGAAAGAGTCCCCTGAGCAATACCTGGTGGTGTCTAACTGTGCCTGTAGTGTAAGTGATAGTTTATTATAGTATATTATTACATACTATTCAAGTTATACATGCTTTACATATTTGAAGTACATCTATGCTTGTATATCATATTGTTTTGGCTATTACAACTGTCCAATCCCTTTCACATTTCTCACTCAAGGAACTAAAAAAAAGCTGTGCTGTGCTGTAAAGATTGTAAATAAACCTTTTCAACTTTTGCTATCTTCTCTACTCCAGTCTGCTAGCCCAAATTGTTCAGGCCACAGTGGACTACCAGTTATGGCGGGACCACAGCAGCCTCATGACCTTTAACCTAGTTGACCTGCCCCTGCCAGCCTGGCTGCTGGTTTCTCTGTCCCCGCTGCTCGTCGTGCTGGTCAATGAAGTGGTGAAGCTACATGAGATACGGTATGAATCGAGACTCAGGAAACTAGAAAAACAAAGCAGTTCTTAGTGACAAAATAGAAATGTAGAAGAGGAATTAAAGACTAATATTCTGAATGGGTTGAAACCAGTAATGGAAAATATTAATTCTTAAGCAACAAATGCAGCAGATTATTTCCCTGTGTTGATCATGAGATCTAATTTGTCCCCTCTATCCGTTTTAGGGTGCGAGTTCGCTACCAGAAGAGACAGAAGCTGCAGTTTGAAACAAAGCTTGGGATGAATTCTCCATTCTGATGCTCTCACTCTGAGGAAATTGGTACTGTGGGAATACTTGGAACCATTAGTTCTGAAAAGCAGGAAAGGGCAGACACTGCAGAGCCCTCTGTTAACATTTAAGCCCAATGGCACTGCAACTATCAGGTGGAGTAGATCTCAAACAAATCACGGTGGGGGCTTTATGATACAAATGTTTAAATTCTGGGTCTGTTTTCTTTAAACAGTTATATGAAGGGCAGGGAAAATTCCAAAGCATTGATTTCCATTTAATAGAAAAGAGCCAAAAATAAGCAACTATTTATTGTATGGTTTTTATTAGTTTTAACGGCATGAGGAATGTTTTCTGAAGAGGTTAATGCTTTCTCACCATCACGTCTGTTCGCCCATCTCTGAGAGCCTTCAGCATGGTCGCTCTCATCTCCAGGAATGCCCCAGGCCCCAAAACAAACCATGTTTTAGAGAAGTGAATTTAAATGTGACACGCACATTGAATTGTGGCATATCATTAAAGCAGTTCAGACTTCATACACTGGAAACACACAGAGCTGAAAATAAAAGTAACTTTAAAGGTCCCAAAGCTTCAATAATAAATAGATGAATGTGTTGTTATGATATGGATAATCACATGACTGTATAAAATATATAAATGGAACAATAATTCCTGAAATTTAGTTTGTTGAACTATCACTTTACAGTGGTGATGTCACAACCCGCTCATCTTCATCTCTCATCACATGCCCCCTGCCTCTTAAGTTAAAAAAAGTTAACCACCAGACTACCAGATTTATCCAATTTGCTCCAGATAGCCAGAGCAACAACAACGTCAATGCAATTCTACTTCTAAGCCAGTAATCACAGTACACAGACGCAGAAACTAACATATCCTTGATTGACTTAATGAAACAAGGCTGTACATGCTACTTTCCTAGCTAGCTAATTAGCAAGTCAGAGCTGTGAACTTTGTTTTATTACTGAGCGCCACATTGACAGACAGTGCTAGCTGCAGCAGCCAATGTTATTTAGTTCATTAAGAGTCACATTTTAGATGGAAGGATTTTTCTGATGGAAAGACACACAACGCTGTGAAGCCAGAAAGACGGAGTCTCTTTCGGTGGTCGCTCAGCCCAACTGGAGCTAGCTTATTCAGCTAATGCTATATTAACACATGCACCTCAGTTGATCCCATTTCCTGAGTTGAGAAGTTTTATTCCAACTGCAGTATGTTCAGAGCTCTAAAGTATGATGTAGAAATAACAATGTTTTAAAAATATAATTGTTGTATGTTATTGCTTAGAGTATTTACATTTCTTACTATTAACCCAGAATTGACTTACGTCCGCCATTTTTTTATTATTATGGCATCAACCTGGCAAGTCATGGACACAATTCTTTGTGAACTTTCAAGGTGTTCCAACTTGAGGGGATGTTGATGTGAAGTTTCCCAGTTTCAATTATTTCAACAGCTAGCTAGCCAGCTAGGTAGCATGGGTAGCCTTGTTAAGCTAGTTGGTTGATTTACGGCTAAGTTGACATTGCTGTTGCTCTAGCTAACCTCATCGAACTGCCTAAATTTGGAAGTAGTTTGCGAGATTTAAGAGGCCAGGGGTATGTGAAAGGTCAGAGAGCACTGACAACACCACTATCATGAAAAGAAACCAAAAATCAATTTAACATGACATTAGAATACTATTGCGTAAACAAAAGCCAACAACAACAGGGTAACAACAGACTTTAAAGTGAGGTTACTTCTATAGTGGAATTAAATTTACTACTAATACAACTGTTTTTGTTACAACTTATATCATTTATTTATTTTTTAATTAATTTGCTAATTATTGGTCAGTTTATATATTTTATAAGCCTGTATTTTACACAATTTATTCATGTGAATATTTATTTGATACCATATTTAACAAGGTGCATGGTCATTGCTTGGCATCTGCAGATTAGGGTGTAACACTACCTCTGAAAAAAAATGTGACAAAGTAAAAACGGTCTTTCTGAACCATTCTGTCATTCAACCTTTGAGCCACATTTGAATATTCACTGTGACAGCCTACAAGACAACCTTCCTTATTATTTTCTTGTTTTGTAACAAATGTTCTTTGGGCTTACTACTCTGAGCTAAGCCAAGCCTGTTTTAACACAATAAGGACTAAAGTTTAAGGATTGAATTGAATCAGTCAAGTTTTCTACACATATAATTACATTTAAATGTATACTGTAAACACATTTATCAAACTGAAGAATGTGCCAGCAGGCTGTTTTGAACCCACATAGCTGGCTGTGCAGTGACCTTAGCAAGTCCCTCCACAAACGATAGTTGTGCTGAATATATAATGATGTTTATTCTGGTATGCTAACGTACCAGTTTGAAAGGTGCTTCATGTAATTCAGTTGCCTTTCTTCTCAGCCTGCCTGGCTTTTTTAGTCCTCAACACCTCGACAGACAGGAGCTCAGGATACTGCACAGTGTTTCCCTCAGAGTAAGGATTTACTTGTGGTGGTAGCTGACTGGGGGGTGGTGGTATGTGCTTTTATGTTTAAATAGTCTGTAAGGTCCATCTTGCTTGAAAAAAAACAACACATTATTGCCATAAAAGTATTATTTTGATATTTTTTAAATGCTATGGCTATACATTTAGCACACACATTGTGCGCCGTGCGCTCCCCTCTCCCATCTTTACAGAAATGGGATCGGCTATTATGTTTACGTTTAGTTGTTGCTTAAAACTAATGTAAAACAAGTTTGATTCAGCTTTTAGCACGTGTTGTTTTCCCATAGAATTTTGAATTCAGTTTTTATGTGCATGCTGTGCGCGCTAGCAGCTAACAACAAATACAGCGTGCTACATGTGAAGTGTTGTGTCCAAGTGACCATGTTTTGTTCTGAGTGTGCACAGCGGATATGTCAGGGGCTAGCCAAACATTACACTGCATAGCTCGATCATGGATGGTGTTGTCCTTCCGGACGGATAACAACGACAACAAAAAATGCTAAAAGAGGCTGAAATGGGTGTAGAGGGGCTGCTGTTTATATGCCTCGGCGGCCCACTCAAGTAAAATCTATGTGTGGGAAACACTGCTGTTTGTTTGTTGTCAAGTATAGGAAATCAGAAGTTAAGTAGATTTAATTGATTACCCCCCATTTCACTTTAATCTGCTAACCACCAGATTCCTGAGATGGATCCTCGATTTCTTACCACATCATCTTCAAGTGTCCCCATTAATTAATGTGGAGCGTCAGCAGCAAACGTCTGTATCACTCATGGTCTTTTACATTCAGACCAGCCTTCTCTGTGGTGCTGTCATTATTTTAGATGGACATGATTTAAATATTGCTACTGTATACAAGGTGATGGCTTTACATTAAGTCTGCCTATGGCACTCATAAAGATTCTTCATATATATACATTTTGAACAATGAAAGTCATTCTTGTCAGTCCCGGATTAACCATAAAGAGGTCCCAAAGGCAAAAAAGGAAGTTTTTTTTTGCAGAAAATGTATTATATCCCAATATTTATATTGATATTGTGATATTAAATTATGTAAACTGTTATCTTGATACCCCTGTTTTTCAGATTTCTGTTGTTTGGGAATTTAAATCACAATTTTTACATAATTTTTTAGAACTTTTCCTCTGACATAAATAAAAGTGATTGAAGAGTTTATCCATATCACTCACATCTAAGCAAATATGCAGTCAATCAAATGGACACATACCCATCAACATAGTGGACCTGGGGCTTTTTGGCGACCCTGAAGTTCTGAGGCTTGATTCCTGCCCAAGTAGTCTTAATCTAAAGATGGCATCAAACATGATCGGAAAGGGGGACTTTGGTATCTTTAATGTCCTGGCTATAGCTCTGTTTACCCTCTGCTGGCTTTTATGTGTGATAGTGAATCCATTGCTTCAAATGCTCTTTAGGTTCTGCATTTAAAGCGGGGGAGTGTAAGTGAAGAGGTACAAATAAGGAAGTGCAAAAGCACAATGTGGTTTTATGGCACTGCTCATGATCACTTTCTGACTCGACAAAATATTCAGCAAGAAACTACTGAAGATGGTTTTATGATGAACATCACAAAGCAAGGAAACATTTCTGATTTTATTTATTAGCCCTGTTTCATATTTGTTTTATATCATGACACATTTGGACTATGCTGCATGAATACGATCCAGTGAATGCTCTGTCTTGATCAATGTACAACATGTTTGCAAGAGTTCTACCGTTTCCTGTGTAACTCAAATGGACTCAGTCAAGCATGGACTTCATACCATATGTTATCAGGCCACTGGTACAACCAGAGGCCTGGTTTAATAACATTATCACATGCTAGAAGCTGAAGCCTCTGTCAGTTGATGTGTGGGGTGGGATGGGAGGTGATGAACTATGATTACACATAGTTGTTCACAAGACACATAAATGTATATTTTGTATTTTTTAAAGTGTTTATGTTCAGGACTTTTGACAAATTTGTTTGTGTATTATGTCATGTTAATAAAAGCACTCTTATTTATGTTTTATTGAAATATTGTCGCACACAACAATTCAAGTAGTGTGAGAGAAAATGTTGAGAATTGCTACAATGGCAAGAAAAATGTGAACCCTTTGAAATGACCTAGTTTTTTGACATTATAAATATAATTTTGTGTGGCATTAGGTTAAGCACATTGCGTTTGTCTAAACTAGGGGTGAAGATGTAGATCAGATTCCATTTTATGACAAATTAATGCCGAAAACGAGGTAATTTCGAAGTTCACAGACTTTTTCATGCCACTGTAAATACGAAACTGATTATGAGGGCTGATTACTACAATAGTCCTTATCATCCTCCAGACACACAACATGGTCCATTGTGTTGCTACCTCTACTAAATCCATTTTGCACTCTCCTAAATTACTTTGCCACTATCAGCCCCCTCTTCTCCAAAACATACACAAGTCTCTCATTAACAATGCGTTCCTAACTTGCAAATGTGTGACGTGAGGGCTATGGGCCTGTAGTTTCCTGGCTTGTAGGGACTTTTTTACTTTCAAGTTTATTTATTTATTCACATTTTTGTAGTGGAGGAAATATTGGTTGAGACACACCTTGTCTGTGTTAATCATGGCAGAAGTACAAGGGTGGATAAAAACAATCGCACATAATCTGTGATAGATCTCACAATAGTATCTAATATCCACTGTGATCAGTATGTGTGTCAGGAGGGAACCACTGGTGGTGATTATTACTGAATATATAGTCAAATATAGTTAACAGTCAAACACAATAAAGAAATCACAGGTGGAAAATGTATCTTTGAAATAGCCGAATGGGGAAAGTTCATGTATGAAAGTGACAACAATCTGCAACTGATTTATAAGAACATGAGAATAGAGAATACTAGTTGTGAAATAATGCAGTACCTTGGTGGGATGACAAAAGTAAATAAGCTGTAAAGGAGAGTTAAAAGATTCTATAACTTCCAGTATTTAATTCAAGGTGCTGAGGAGGAGGTGCAGCAGGCAGGCTACAGCATCCTCTGTGCCTCTTTTTGCCTTGTAGGCAAATTGGAGGGAGTCCAGGTGTGGGGTGACAAATGGTAGAATGATGTTCAGCAGCAGTTTCTCCAGGCATTTCATTATGATTGACGTTAAGGCTATGGGGCGGTAGTGGTTAGGTTAGAGTTAGGGTACTGGGGGGTGAAGTAACAAGGCAATCAGAGATGGCAGACTTCACCCCATTCATGTCTGTATACTAATTAGTTAGAGTGCAGCGCCCTCTGTTGGCCAGATGATGTATATATATGGGGTGAAGTAAAAAAAGATATGAAGATCTGATAGTAATGGAAGAGTAAAACCACAGGGAGGCAGTAATGCTACTCACTGGATGTCAACTGCCGTTAAAAAAAACAAAGAAGAAGAAGTAGGTAACGCTTCCTCAGGGAGCTCGACACTTGACAGTGTTGCAGACGGTCGATTCGAAAAGGAGAGAGAGAATCAGCCTGTAAGTGTCATAAATAATAACGCGCATTTAATATTTGTTTTGAATTACGTCAGACCTTACAAACAAATGCTTACATACATTACATAAGAAGGCTGTAATGCCAGGGTATGTGCGCGTGCTAAAGACGTTTTGGTTACCTTTTCTAAATGTTTGACTTGCTTGCATGTGTTTACCAGCAGCTAGCTAATGTTAGCTTGACTAGCTCAGGGGAGAAAGTGTGTTTGTGGTCCTTCTGACAGCTCGTAGGAAATGGAACATAACGTTACATTCGGGCAATTTGGAGGTTATGGGATACTGGCTCGCGCATCTGTGTTGACAAGATTAGCAGTCCGCAACATTATGCCTCACAGTTGAAAAAGCCAAGGTTATTTAGCCTGTCGCACTGCAGTCCAGACATGTAGAAGATATATCCTTGGTGTACAGACGTGACAACAAACCCCGTTTAAAAAGCCCATCATTTACACTAAATAAGCTTTATGTTACAAGTATAGCTTGTTGGTATAGTGTGACTGAAGGCGCCTTCCGTATACTTGGGAAAACTTGAATCCATTTGGTTTCATTTCGGTTCAGCTAAATAGGTATCAACTATCCAGATTTCATTACAGAATACAACGAGTTGGTGGTAGTACCAAGCAGCAACACTATTTATGACATTTAGCCTATTTCAGTGACACATATTGGTGTTTGACGGATCTCTTAAATGCCAACATAATCCTAACACTTAAAATTTCAGAAGTGTTAAAAGTTATGTTACGTCTTTCAGAATGAAACGCCGCTATTTATATTTTATTTTAGAAAATAACCGCCTGCGCCTTATGTCGCTTTTTATATTTCACTACATTGGAGAGCTTCATTGCGTAAGTAAGTCCGATGATTTCTGATAAACTAATGATTTTTGTTCTCCATAAAATGACATAGAATTGCAATGTGAGTGACCAGTTGCTGTCATGCAGTGACATGAAATGCTGAAACTTTCTTCTCCTTCTACCTGTCTGTCAGTAGTTTTGAACTTGGATGTAAACAAAAAAACAGCCGGGATTGGAGAAGATTTGTATCTTGTAGTCACGATTCTTCAATGATGGACGTTGGAGTGTCCAAGTCCCATGTGTTTCTCAACTACAGCCCCAGAGCCCTCTTCTCCCAGTGAGACACGCATCTGCATGGTGGTGCCGTGTGCTCCTCGGTCCCGTTCTTCCAATGCTCCTCATTGTTGGCTGACCTCCAGTACATTCTGTTTCTGTGTAGTCTCACATAGTCCATCTCCACTACGCTTTGTCAGTGCTGGAGAAAGTGTTTGTGAGTTGTAGTTTGTTACACTAAAAGCCTCAGGAAGAATTGGCTGAAACTGTTGGGTTATTAAGGAAATGGCTGGAGGTCGCCCAACTACCTTACATTAAATGGTATGCACTGTGTGCAGCAGGAGCAGCAGCCTTCCGTGCATTACACTTTGCAATCAGGGTCATGTTCGCTGCAGTTTGGCTTGGTGCATTTACAAGAAGTGCAGTGCTGTTTGTGTATGTATAGTATATACACTAAATGTTTAATCATTTAGAGGGCTATATTGTGTGAATGTGACTGCTTGTGCACGTTTCTGCAGTCTAAATGTTTTGGCAAGCGATGTAGTCAGAGATGCTAAAATGCTACATCTAAAAAATTCTCTTGCAGTGGTTCTCAAAGTAGTTGTCCCGGGACCCCCAGGGGTCATTTGAGTACACTCGCTCTCATTTTTGTTAGGTTTCTAACAACAATGAGGAACCCTTACAGTTCACTACAATTTACTTTAGTGGAAATTATCTCAATTAGGCCATAACTATAGCAATGATTTTCACGTTCACCAATTATCATGCAGTTGACAAAGCAATCTCAGGTCCTGGAGATGCCTCGATTAGGCCATTATATGGCCAATACCAATCTTTCTTTCTTTCTTTTATGTTCTGTTATAGCAGCTATTATAACTATATGACTGTATTAGTAAAATTTACTTATTTGTAGTTTATTGGTGTCCCCACCAGGTGGCAGCATGATGATGGTTTTTGGAGCCTTGCTTAGTTTGGCTCCTAACACCCCAGGGCTGAGTCTGCACATAGTAATGTCACAGCTAGCTACACAGCTAACTAGCTAACTAACCAGCTGTTATCTTTAGCAACAATTGAAGTGCTGCCCAACTGATATATTGGTTGATTAAAATTATCGTCCGATATTGGACAATCAAAGTCATATTGTCATCTATCCGTATCGACATATATGTTGTCTGGTGTCATACAGCTATTTATTTGAGTTATTATTTAACGCAATATATTAGAAACAATGTCACTGTGACCTTCAGTCCGTCAGACTCTTGCAAATACAATATCTCAGGAACGCCTGGAGTGAAGTTCTTCATATTTGGCCCAAACATCCATTTGCACCCAAAGACGAACTGATTAGATTTTAGAGGTCAAAGACAAGGCCATAGCAAATGTCTAATATGATAAAATGATGAAGCACTTGCATAAATATCCAAAAGGTTAAAGGTCAACTTCTTTGTGACATCACAATGTTGTGTAAAAATAATTTTTGGGTATGTATATGTAAAGCATTGTCTTGGTCATGGTGACATTTGAGTCTAAACAGACAGGATGTAAACTGCTACTTAGTAGATTGGCACATGCATACAACCGCAAGGTGGTAATTCAAGTTATTTATTATTTATTTCCCAGTTATTATTTCTGGTTGACAGTGGAACATATTATAATGCATAATAATGTTAGTTTGTTTAAGAAAGCATCCCACTGAGTACATTTGTACAGTTATATCAGTGTCCCTTATACATGTATATATTATACAAGTACATTGTCATTCCAGCTAAAAATTCTCAAAATCCCATTTCAGTCTGGCTCTTGAGTGAAGCTAAATCACTTCAGTACTGTATGTCCTGTCACCCAACTGACCATATAACATTTAATCACTGCACTAATGCCACAGAACATTATCCTGAAAAATACAATCAAAAGCTCCAGAACAGCTAATAGTTGGACTGTTGGTTGAAATTGTTTTGTCAGCTGCTGTTTTCAAGGTCTGGCATTAAGTATATCATCTAGTTGGATGAAAAAAAAGGAAAAAAAATCCCAAGTCCCAGTTGACACCTCCCAGGATTGAAAGCCCCATGAAAAAAGCAACTTTGAGTCAAAATGTATACGTAGTTTTGTCAAAATACAGTCCCCATAGTGAAGAATGAACCTTCCTGTAAACTATCATCAACCTTATGCTGTTAAAAGGCAGTTACACAAATCTTTAGTGCTCAACAAACTAGCATCTTCTCATATATGTCAATGGGACATAATCTAATCAAGGTTCCACAAAGACATCTACTTCATAGGTGGTCTGTAATGTAGATATGTTTGAGAACACTGAATTTCTGTTTTCAATTCAGGCTGGCTAATGCTTTAAGCTTTGTGCTGCATGACTTTTGAGTTGCTCAGCGAGCCACAACACACTTGACACCAGCTAATACATTCTGATTGCATTTCACATTGTTCAAAAGCAGTAACAGAGGCCTGACTTGTTGTAAAGACATTTTATAAAACAGAAGGTAATCAACAGGACTGGACTGAAAGAAAATGAATAGTGACTGGTTGGAGAATTGGGAAGAAGACTTGTGTCATGTTTGTGTTTAGGTGGAGCATCCCACTGGGTGCACGGCGTGTCATGGACGCAGTGAAGGAGGGTCATAAGAGCACCATGAGCTCAGGCAAAATGATGGCTCTAGCTGCTGGGCTCTCTGTTGGGGCCACAGTGGGCTACATCGTCTATCGCCATATAAGCAGCTCAAACAACAGTGAGTATATCTACCTGTGAAAAGTTATTGTGCCAGTGTTGAGAACCATTTTTACACTAACCAGATTTACATACATTTTTGTACATGTATAGAAAGTGTATTCTCTGATGACATTATCTGTATGGAGTTCACTTAATATCTTTATTCAAGAGCAGGATTACGTGATTTTTGTGGTCAGATTATTATTATTTTTTTCTGAGGGTGCATGCAAACGGTTTGAATCCAAGGATAGGAGTTCAAGTGACAAAATGTTTGTAAGCAGCAAGTTTTGAATGCAAACACACATTTTTCAGCTCAAGGACAGAAAATCCGAGTGTGAGCAGTGACATTTTGACAGCAAGAGAAGAGGGTTGAGAGAGAGCAGTAAAACAATCTGAATGCAAAATCAAGTTCTCCTGCTCTCAAACTGAAAATCCTGCTCTTGAAGATTTTTGACATTGACACACATGGTTACCAGGAGAGATTTACACACTGACAAGGATTTTATGTGATACATACATGCAATCCTATACAATCAGAATCAGAACATTGCTGTATTTCACACCTAGTTTATATAGTAATTTTATTATATGACAATTACCTCTCGTCAAGATGTTCGAATCCACCAACCCCTTAATTTGGCCTCAAAGAAAGTGAAAGTAAAGTAGGTATAACATCCTGGAAAGTGCCGTCCCCTTCCTGTTTGTACCGTTTTTATCCCTTACAGCTTCTCACACTCAGCAGTACCAGGGGACATCACTTAAGACCCCAAGGATTCAGGGCTTATGGTCTTTGAGGGGATATTTTGATTCAGCCTGTGACCGACTGTTTTGTCCATTTTGCATTTAACAGGTAAGGGGCCCAACACTGAGGTGTCCAAGATGACAATCCCAGTGGAAGTTTATAGGAGCATATCCAGGTACCAAGCCAAGTTTCTGGACATGGTGAGTAATTCAATACCATATCATGACTTTTCAGCTGCATTTAATTGTTGAAGTAGTGGGCAGTGTTACAATGGCATTCTAAAATGGGTGTATTTGGGCATTTACATAGGCCTCAAGTTGTAAATCTTCCCATCAGAATGCTTTTTTTT
>CAFUXE010000094.1:177450-192114 GCA_903364295.1 Serranus cabrilla
GGTGATTTGATTGATTTGATTCAGGTGTGTTTCCTCTTGGTTGGAACAAAAACCTGCAGCCCCTCGGCCCTTTACTGGATCAGTTTGACACCCCTGGTGTATACTGTTGTTTTTTGACTCCTGGTAGCTTATTCTCTCTGTTAGGCTACATTCAGACCAAATGCAGTGATAAACTGCAGGGGGATGTGGCAATGTGGTAGTGCCACCTAGGCTCCCTGTCTTTAAGCCCCCAATTCATGACCAGTAGACTTTATACTTCTCATAATCTCAGCATTTCCATCTGGACTTGAAGGCAGCTTCATGGCCATGTAATTGGCCACCACAGCATGACATTGGGTCATCGGGCCAAAAATTGAGACTGTTTCAACCTTTTGACCACATGCCACTGCATATTCTTGCAGCATCCCCTGCAGCACTGACTACTTCACCCCACACGCACTACCCTACCCAAATGAATGGAAATGCTGTTTTTTTTGCTGCTTAGCTGAATTTGGACCGAATGTAGATTTAACATGCTTCTATTTGCTCTAATCAATGTATTATGTGAACAATGGATCACTTGTGCAAGGTGGAAGTTGTTACTTATATTTATAATGAGGATCCAACAGAGACATCACCAAAACTGTGCAGTTACCTTCTGCCATACAGAGCTGTTCTTTTTTTATTAGTTTTTTTTAAGGTCATTGTTTTCATTTTCTGGACTGCAAAAAAAAAAAGTTCTGATAATACCACTGTAGACTATCTGCTTACAACAAACAGTTGAAGGACACAGTTACACAGTAGCTTGTAAATATATTGGAGCATTTAAAGAGATAAACATGTTTCATTAGTGGAAACTAAAACTGAGCTAACAGAGAGTGAATATTTGACTTACATTTATCAGGTGAACACAAACACCACTCAAAAATGAATTCTAATTATTATCCGTGTGTGCTAGATGTATAAATGAGCAACTATTTGCTATCATATTGGCCACATCAACTGTATAAGGTGGTATTATATCTTGTTTTATGTCCCAAAAAATATGTTAATGTAGCGTCAATATTCAGGTTTCAAATAGTTTTTGGACAAAAATGGAGAAACTAGGCAGCCATGGACAAAACATTGTCCATAAAAGCCCAAATTTGGTAGCTAGTGGCGTATTTAAAGGTTTATCAAGACATGCCACAATGATAGTTAATGTATTTTTTTTTTAACCAGAAACATAAATGCAGAAATGAGAAGTCAGCTGTTAATGGCACAGAGGATATAGCAAGCTTTTTGATGCACACACACACTCATAAGTATGATAGGTTCTTTGTTTGGCTCTTAACTTGGGATTTGTTGACCACAAGAAAAATATAGTACTGATTTGTGCCCCATGTACTGTTTGCCTAACCCATATTTCCATATGTGTGTCTGTGTGTTTGTGTGACTCTGTTCCAGGCCGTGGAGGAGAGAGTTTGAAACTCATCACCAGGACCACAGGGGCTAATGTGGCTTGTTCCAAAGATAAACAGCTTGGTCCTGGAGCCAAGGGAAACATGACAATCACAGGGACCAGACAGGAGGTAGAACAGGCCAAGGTGAGTACGTACATTGCTTCGGACTACTAAGTGTAATCCGTCAACTTATTTGAACATGCTGTAGAGTATAAAAGTACCAACTACCTATATGATCTGTTTGCAGGAGCTGATTCTTGAAAAAGTCAGAGAGGACATGGTGGTTAGGGCGAAGATCTCCATGTCTTCTGCCCTTAGGCAGAAACGTGGCCATACTACTGTGAATGACAAGCCAGACAGCACAGAGACTAATGCACCAGTGGGTTTGAACAACAATGGCCCCTACTCCCAAACAGAGAAAAATGGGCTTATTCTTACGAATGGGACCATGGAAGAAACAGAAAATATTTTTGACAAGATTGAGAAGTTGAACATCTCCACCACAGACAACAAGGACGAGGATGGGAGCGTCTCTACAGATTCTTTCTCTGAAATTTCCAAATTTGAAAGTGAGTTTACTTTTTCTATAACCGAGTCCAGATGATCCACACTGCAACTGCCTCACTGTACGATAATCTGTCCTTTAACAAGGTCATATCATAGATTTTTTTCTTTTTCTTCTTATGTGTCCAGTTCCCAGCCCAGACCTGAGCTTCCAGCCTGACGAACATCTCGAGGTTTATGTTTCTGCATCGGAAAACCCAAACCACTTTTGGATACAGATCCTGGGAGTTCGTTCCCTTCAGCTGGACAAACTGACGGAGGAGATGAACCGCTTTTACAACAGTGGCAACCCCGACGTAAGGACCGCTCCTACTGTCTTCACTGTAGTGTTGTATCTGCAACTGAGTAATAAAAAAAACTCTATAACAAGACTGTGAGGCACCTCCTTAGGTTGGCACCGGAGAATACTTGAGATATATATATATTTGAGATATACATATTGTTATTTTCAGTGTGACTGTCCAAGGATATTATTATCTCTTATGTCCATTGTGAATAAATGTCCACAAATCTGCTTAAAATCCTTAAAAAAACAAGCAATCCAGTAATTCAGTGGTAGTTGTTAGTACCTCCATTAGTAAAATGCAGTCAGGAACCCTCAGTAGTTAGTTTAGCACACTTATAATGAAGACAAAAAAAATGGGCGTCAAGTTGTAGTGCACAGCTTATTCACGGATGACTCCAACATTATAGTTCCTGTTAACATACCTCAAAGCCCCCAAATTATGGGAACTATAATTCCATAATTTATAACGTGAATTAAGGCTCAGTGGCCCATCAACATTGTTCCTGTATTTCTAGAACACTGACACCTCCCTCTATCCATCCATATACAGATATCTGCCCCATTTGTCTCAATCTTGTCTTTAAGAGCACCAACGCTAGAAAACCCCTGCTCTATGATGTTGTCCCTACATTAAAAAATAACCCACCTTCCCTTCTGTAGGAGCAGAGGGTGGAGACCATTGTGGTGGGGGACATTGTTGCGGCTCCGTACCATGACCACGGTGCATGGAACAGGGCCAGGGTGCTGGGAGTCCTTGCCTCTGGACTGGTGGACCTTTACTATGTTGACTTTGGGGACAATGGTGAGCTGCCCAGAGACGGCCTCTGCCGTATGAGGTAAGAGAGCAAATATGACAATCATATCTCCAACACATGTAACTATTAATGGTTAATGTATATATTGAAGATCCAAACAGACAAGAGAAACTCTACAAACTACAATATCACATGTTAATGAACTCTGCCTGCGGGAGCCTGCAGGGGATCATGCATGTGTCAGTCTGTCTGTCTGTCTGTCTGTCTGTCTTTCCACAGCTAATACTACTGGACCATAGAGTAGACCTTGGATTTATTTTCCACATTCATGAATGTATGGAGAATTACCTCTTGTCGTTTGGCTGATTAATAATTTTTGATATATCTTTTCTATTAATTGCTTTATCACCTCACCGACTCTTCTTAGACAACACCTTTTTCCTCCGGTTGGTAGGAATAGCAAGTCGTCAACAACTGCTTCAGTTACATAGAAAAGGCATTTCCAGTAATTGGCTAAGCTAAAAAAACAAGCTAGACCAAGTCTGTGGCAGGACACATTCTGGCCTATGCAGCGCTTGTGTATTGCTTTGCATCACAGAACCTCATGCTTTCAAATGCACCCTGTGAGTTTGACAGCAGGAACAGACTTGTGTTATTTCATGTTACTCACATGAGACGTACACAAGGCATCAACCTTTCATGTTATCATCCACTGTGTCCACAATATCTACCACCACTACTACTGCTGCTTTGTATGTGTTGTGGACCTCATTGGATATTAATATGTATTATATGTTGCAAGTCCAGTTTCTTTTAAAAGTCCCACAAAAATTGTCCAGCATGGCTCAGAAAACACAGCTCTGCAAGGTAACTCTTTTCAAAAACAAAAATATCCAAACCACTCCCACATTTTTTCCTTAAACGTGCACTGTGTAATTTTTTCTCCCATCTAGTGTTCAAATTTTATATTGCATTCGCTCCCGTGCCACTCGTTTTCAAACGTGCGTTGCAACATCTTTGGAACTACAGTAGGCGGAATGGGTCGAGATTCAAGAGGCTATCTACAAACATGTCTTCAAATACCACTGCCGCCAATGTAATGAATTACAAACACAAACAGGCAATGAGACATTTCAATTTAGACAGTAACATTGACTTACCTGTCGAGAAGAAAGCAGCAACTTCAGCCTTTTGAAACCTTTCTCAGTCAATAGTGCTTTCCACCTGGGAAACGCGACCCCAATATTTACCCTTGTTTTGTGATTTCGCCGGTCTCCTTGTCTTTTTAATTTTCTTTTACGTTTTTTTTTGGCGCTGAGGATTCCTTCTCATTTGACACGGCATAAGTGTGGTCTTCCATTATGACCAAAAATGCACTGCAGGTTCTCAAACTTGCTGGGAAAGTAACAAGACCGTCTCGCTGCTTCTCGCACTGGTTCCTTCTCCGTGACTAAGCGAAAACACGTTTTGCTATATCGGTACTAGGAGGTACCAATATAGTCTTACTTTTTGTCTCTCTCGGCAGTTTGTAGTTTTTTTTATAGACCGGAAGGACATGGCAGCCTCCGTGGACCTGGGCACGCTATGTAAAAACAGAGAAGTGATTCTCCTCCCAGGAGGATTTTCAGACTGTTGGCATGGGTTATTTTACACAAATGGGGAACTATTTATGAATGAAGACGTTGATTTGAGGTAATAAAATAATTAAAACATTACACAGTGTCCCTTTAAGGATAACAGAAGTGGCGTTTAAGTGCTCTCTATTGAACTGATGGTGTATTCTGAACTGAATGTACATAAGTTAAACAGTGCATCTGGAACGTCCCCTCAGATAAATCAAATCACCTACAACTGATATGTGGTATCACGCCAAAGACTCAGGCCAACGGCACCTGAATGCAACTGGTGGCTGTCAGTGACATTCATGGCTTTGATTTACAACGTTTAATATGTTTTACAATGTGCAACGTGTAAGAGTGTCTATAGGGTCTTCAGACGAGCATCCTGTCCGTAACTTCTCTCAAAAAAACAACTGTAGATTCTTCTGTCATGTGTTTGGGACAATCTGTATCTGAAAAACAGACACAATCTTGTTTGTTTACGCTTGAGGGAGTTTTGTAAGGAACTTTGGGTTCTGTTGTGCTATATTGCAGGTAGAGAGTGCATCTTTTTGTATGTGGCAGCAGTTATAAATGGCACAGCTCGGTTATTAACGGCTTTTGCTTTTGCTGCATTAATATTTCAGGAGTGACTTCCTCAGCTTACCATTCCAAGCTATTGAGTGCAACTTAGCAGGAGTGAGACCAAAAGGTAAAACTCTCGTCTTAAAAGCGTTATGACACAGGCAGTGGTGTAAGCAGTTATCAGATCTTTTACTGAGATAATACTTGAGGTGCCACAGTGTAAAGAAACTCTGTTTCAAGTCAAAGTCTTGCTTTCAAACTCTTAAGTACAAAATGAATCAATTATAGTTAAACAACCAAAAGTAAAAATACTCATTATGCAAAATCCCTTTTTTACAGAATTGGTTGGATCATATTATTGGATTATAATAATGGATGCAATACCTTATGATTTGATATAATAATTTCTTAATTGATATCCATATTTTGTTGATTACAGTTATATTTTGCATTGTTGATTAAAAACTGCAAAGTTACCAGTAGCTAAAATCTTTATAGTTTATTTCATTTTTTTCTTGAGTAAATGTATTTAGTTACATTTTGCACACTGGTATATGACCAAGAAAAAGCTGAAAGTTAGTAATGTGCTTTATTCTGAAATCTCAATTGATTGGCTCTTTTCCATGCACTCTTTCTAAATTGTCATTACATTCCTCAGGAGAGGAGTGGACTGAGGAAGCCCTGGATGACTTTGAGAAGCTGACATTTTGTGCTTCCTGGAGACCACTGCAGGCCAAACTCTGCAGCTATTCTCACTCTGAGATCTCCTCCTGGCCCACAGTCAAGCTCTACGACAACAGTGGGGGCAAGGTCACTCATTTTTTTGTTTTATCAACTGTTTATTTATTATTTATCTGTGTTTTCCTGTTTGGTTTGTGTCTCATCTTGTCTGCTGTTTTTTTTTTTATTTTTGCACATATCTTAAAACAAGTCTCTTTCCTAGACTGTAGATATAGGAGAGGAGCTCATACGTCTGGGCCATGCTGTCATCTTCCAGGAAGCGTTAAACGGGAGGACTGAGAGTGACAATCTTGGCTCTCTGCAGAGGATGCTGGTGATTCACTGAACACATATTGGCCAATATTCTTTACCCATTTAGTATCTTGAAACCAATTGTTTGTTAAAATGGGGTTTAATCAATATTTTAGTAACACTTCTTATTTCTATTACAACGCAGAATTATAGTTGGACGAGCAAAAACTTTCTTGCCCCTAATGCAGGGGTGTCAAACTGATCCAGTAAAGGGCCGAGTGGCTGCAGGTTTCTGCTCCAATCAAGAAGAAACACACCTGAATCAAATCATTCAATCACCTGAACTGTCTTCACTCAGCTGATTAATTATCAGTATCACCTGTGCTCCTGCCATGTTTGTGAAAACATAATACAGCATAATATGTCCAGAGTATAACAGGGACATTTTTAGCATTTGTAAGCATTTTACAGAATGATTATTTTTTTTTTACAAAAATCAACATTTGGACATCCTATAATAAGGTGTTTTTCTTTTGACATTTTTAAATATAATATAGTATGCCATTTTTTTCCAGTTTTGGACACACTATAATATAGTGTTTCTTTTTTCATATTTTTGGATATACTATACTATTACCCAGGTCCAACAGCATTTTTAGGCATTTTTGGGTGAACTACACTATGACCAATTTTGGATATACTATAATTTGTTTTTTTGTCATCTAGAACAGGCGTTTCAAACTGATCAGGAAAGGGCAGAGTGGCAGAAGCACACCTGAATCCAATCATTCAATCAGCTGAACTGTCTTCACTCAGTTGATTAGTTATCAGTATCACCTGTGCTCCTGCTTGGTTGGAACAGAAACCTGCAGCCACTCGGCCCTTTACTGGATCAGTTTGACACCCCTGGCCTAATGTCTGTGTAGGATCTGATATTGAGCTAAAACAATTAGTCGATTTGTCAATTGCCAGAAAATTATTTGGCAACAATTGTGATAATCTTTTGAGACAAGCAAAGCATTTAGGACGCTCAGGTTCCAGCTTCTCCGGTGTGAGGATTGGCTCATTTTTACTGGTTGATGTCATTTAAAATGCAATATTATTGGCCTTTTGACTGTTGGTTGGACAAAACAAGGCATGTGACATCAAATCAGGCTCTGAGAACTTTCAGAGTAAAAAATGAATCAATCAATTAATGAAAAAATCATGGACCGGAGAGGCAGCAGTGGACGGCTCCTCTCTCTCCGCTGCAGGACGGAGAGATTTAAAAGATCCTTCGCTCCAACAGCCATCAGGCTGTGCAATGTGAATTTCCCCTCGGGGATAAATAAAGTAATTTTGATTTGATTTGCTTTGATTGATTTGATAATTAACCGTAATACAAATGATTATTAGTTACAGGTCTAGTCAGATCAGGTGTTAAAAAAGAATCATTACAAATTACAAGAACTGGCAATGAATATGTATTCTGAATAACTATATTATATATGTCCAATCAGACTTAAACTGATACCTAAATTATGAATTAGCCTCGTATACCAGCTTATCACTGGACTAAACAATTTGTCACTTACAAATGAATAATACCTACAAACTACAGGTGAGGCTAAATGTTGGGTTGAAGGTATTTGATAATTGATATTTGACTAGATGACTGCATTAGATCAAATGTCAGAGGATGGCCAAAGTGGTTACAGTTCATCCTAAGTGGAAACATGAACATGAGAACCCAATTTCATGGCAATCCATTTAATAGCTGCTGAGGTATTTCAGTCTGGACCCAAGAGGTGAACTGATTGAAGGGCAGATCCACATTGTTGCCACCCATAGAATCGTGCTTCTAGCATGGCTAAGAATAATTTGACAACCCTATGCGGTAGCAAATGTGGTGTCTTTATTAAAAGAATTGCTGCATTCTAAAATATGCTGGCCACCATGAAATTATGTTATCTAAAACTGGAACTCAAGTAGCCAGAAGGCTGAGGACACTCATTAACTTCTGTCAGTGGAAAAAAAAACAGTTGAAAAGTAGCTGCTGCTATATTGATTATACCATACAGCATAGATGGCTGAATGTAATTTAACTTATTAAAAACTAAACTTAAAAAATAACTTAAATTAACTTAATTTCTAATTATCGCCACAGTTACAATTTAGAAATGAAGATTCTTGCACCTTTTTAAAGAAAAAAATCCTTAGCTAAAGTGATGTAACCTACCCAATAATTTCACTCTTACATCTTCCTTTCTTGTCCTCCTACAGGATGATGTGATAGGAGCATCATCAGAGCAAAGTCTCTCCTGTATCAGCTTATCAGGTCAGTACAGCAAAGGAAAATGGTTTAAATCAGTGCTCAAGTTTTGGGCAGACATGTATTACTCTTTCTCTTGGTGGGGTTGATTAAAGGCATTTGGAAACAAAGTGAAGATTGGTTGTCTGAACAGGCATCATCAGTACCACATTTCCTTACATCTGGGAAGCAACTTAATATCAATAAGGACAGTGCTTTTAGTTCAATCGTTACATTTCAAGCAGCATGTAACTGTCTTGCACAGTTAAAGTAAGTTCTCATACATTAATTTTTTTTTTTTGCATGTTGTCTTGTTCATTTTGAAAGTGTTAATCCACCACCTTTACCCAACCCGCAGATGGTCAACTTTATGCATTATAGTAGCAAAATTGTCAGGACTGAGCCAAGAACAGAGAGAACAAAGCACTGTGGTGCAGTGTGTCTGTGTGTACAAAAGGGAAGGAAAGAGAAAGTGAGTGGGAAAGGGAAGAGGCAGTACGCAGTGTTTCTGTAACTTATTAATAACTCGGATAGCTGCTTTGTCACCCTAGGTTTGGGCTGAGCCACGCATCACACTACTGTTCCTCCATGAAAAACATTATGACGTCAAACATTAGGTCTGTCAAAGCTTTAGTTTTGCCAGTGATAAGATGATAGGGGGCAACCGTCTCTTTGAAGGAAGTAGTTATTAAGGAGACACTGAAAAGGAAAAGTTCAGTGCAGACTGAACACAGAGAGCTTTTACTTCTGTCAGACCTCATGCACTGAGAAAGAGCTGCATCAGCACAACCCCTAACTCTGCCCACTCCCACACAAGCTGGGACTCCAGTTAAAGTGATTTGTTTGCAAGGAGTTGACAAAGGATAAAGGTAGATACATATTTCATTCTGATGCTGGAGAGCTGAATCAGCAGGAAACATATAATGGACCACTACCATTCCATGTGCTCACAGCTGAGAGAAAGTGTGTGTAAAATGCAGCACACAGTCTTTTTTTCACCAATATCAACTTTTCCAATAAACAATCAAGTGAATTCATTTGAACATTAAATATATTGTCTTTCTACAGTTTTCCATTGATTGTATGTCCAAAAGGATAAACAAATGATGGCACTCTGTTTTATTTACTGTTTTATTTCAGACAGTTAGGCATATTTTACTTTTTACTCCACTACATTTAGCTGTCGGCTTCAGTCACTTTTCAGATCACGATTGAACATGAAAATTTAAGATGTTTACACATATGTTTAATTGAAACCACATGACAGTATTAAATAGTAAAATGCAATGACACATTTGGAATATAACAAGTGGTGATTCATTCATCAAAATTTTGATGCTGGTAATTTTGTACTTCAACTTCGGTAAGGTTTGGAATGCATGACTTTAACTTGTGTCGGAGTAATTATGCATTGTGGTATTAGTGCTTTTACTTAAGTAAGGGAAAAAAAAATGAAAAGAGGATTTTGCAGCGGGCAGCTGTTTTCAGTGAGGATCCCCTTATACCTCCTGCAGTGCAAAATGAAAGTCCAGTTATGTTGCTGGTAGAAAATAATAAATAGTTTGTTTTTTTTGTATCTCAGAAGCTGCTTCAATCTCAGGAAGCGTTGATGATGTCCTTGAAGATGAGCTGCTCTGAGACCAAAGACAAAAATATCAAGGTATTGTTTCTTGGCTTACTGACTGAATAAGTATTAACACATTCTAAAGAATTCATTAATGAGCCATTAAGTCTATGAAGGTAACGGCCCTGCTCCTCTTTTTTTAGCACTGACCATCCACTCGTCAGCATCATTTCAAATGAGATGAAGAAGTTTCCTTGTGTGACCCAAACTCAACCGCATAAATCCTCATTGTTGAGCCTTTCCCAACAGTCCTTTCAGTCATATTCACTGTATTGTTGTTACTTCGGTACATTTATTATGTTTTGCCTTTAAGCTGTTCTGTTGCTGTTCCAATGCTACTTTGCATATGTGTTGTTACTATATTTTCTTTTCAAGAAATGGAGAGGAACAAAATTAGAATGCCTTTATTATTTTTGAAAAGCACTGTGATAAGTCAGTGGAACCATAAGGCAGCTGGATAGCTATTATTGTTACGTTTTTTCCTCTATATGTATATTAGAATTTAATAGCCATGTATTGGGCTTCACAAGGTATTATATTTTGAAAATAAAACCATAAAGTATTATTGAATGTGGCCTGCAGATTGTGTTCATTATAAAGATGTGGCATCTACTGTGTCATGGACAAAATGGTAGTTTGTATTCAAAGGTGTGATAAACTGCACTATATATAATAAAGGATTTATTTTATGTCACAAATTGTCTGTCCTCTACTGTAAAATGTCTCCATATATATATATGTATACAATTAGAAAGCCCCATTTCCTCTGCCTTTGCAAGTTACTTGGAATGGGATAAATTCTCAATCCTAGGGTTATCCACTTTTAGCATAAATCTCAATTGCTTGAAGTCAACCTATGGAACTTGAGACGCTGTATTAAACAGATTCAAGTGATCAATGTAAAACCGATCTTTATAAAATAAATACCCCCTATATTTATATAGGGTTGGATTTGTCACGAGTGACATCAAGACTCTTCTATTCCGTTCTAGTCAATTTAGATGAAGTGACCATTCATTCATTTTCATTGCCCAGTCCACTGTTTTGTTTCTGTGTGGGTCGATGACCTCCATTCCAGATGGACCAATCACATGAAAGTAGGTTACGCTCGCACATGCGCAGACACAGCAGAGTAATTTGTTGATATCCTGCTTGGTAGTATTCATTTAGACTTTGGTATTTTAAAGCCAAATTTATCCCCAGCATATGGCTTTTGTTTGCACGGGGCAGCACAGTTAACTAGAACGCTATCTATATGAAGGGCTGATGGAAGACGCAAGGGATTTGGTGAGTGGATTTGAAACATTTTAGGGCCGCAAGCCTCTTGATTACAGAGGATTTGCTTCGGCTAGCGCTGCTCCTTTGTTGTTATCTGTTTATGGTAGCTAGCTAGTGGATCAGCCAGTGTTAAATATTAGCAAGCTTTCAAAGTTAAGTATATAAACAAAATAGCAACGCGCTCATTTTAGCTACATGTTCGCAGGTGTACGTTTGCTACGCAAATTAAACTTGTGGTATGCTTTTGTAGATATAAACAGGTTTCCGCTAGCTAGCTGTGCTAACTTTAGTTAGCATTAGGAGGCCGCCCATATTTAGCTTCTGTATTAGCTTTACTATTTTGTACGTTACATTCAATTTAGTATTTCTTTCACGGTCGGTACATTGTGTAGTTTTTTCATTTAGCATGATTTATGGTTTAATGATAATGCTATCGCATGCAATTTGGATGTGGTGCACAGAGGAGGAAGTAGGCTGGCTTGTCAGTAGTAAACATTATAACATTGTTCCGGATCATGTCAACTTACAGCCAATGAGAAAGACGTAACGGCAATAATTCTATTTAGATCTCGTTTTTCTTACTTAATTATTTAACTATGTCTTATTTGCTTTCACGGCCAGCTTCCCGGGTCACATTCCAAAGTAGAGACCATTTAATTACATTCTAAAATATAACTTAGGAAGAAAAATATGAATGCACAATAGGGGGAAAAAAACTACAATTGTTTTCTAAAACAAGACATTCTAAAACTATACTGGAGCTGAAACAAACAAGCGTACAAAATGTTCATTTTGGAGCAAAACTTAATATGGGCATCGGATGGTTGCAGACACCGCAAGTCCGAGATAGCCACCTTCAATTTTTGGAAACACATTGATATTTTCGGTAGCCAAAAAAAGAACAACACTGACTTAACGATGCAAAAAAGAAGTAAAAGTATTTCTGTTAATGTGGCTCTGATGGCCTTTTGTAATTTTCCCAATTGTAGGCGGAACGCACTGCACGTTCAGAGCGAAAGCGGAGAGACTCTTTCGGGATGTTTGATGGTTATGACAGCTGCAGCGAGGAGTCTACCAGCAGCTCCAGCTCAGAGGACAGTGAGGATGAGGTGGTGCCCTCCATCCCTGCCAGCCTGCCTATCATCAAGAACAATGGTCAAGTCTACACGTATCCTGATGGCAAGGCTGGAATGGGTCAGTACAGGAAAATATGTTTCAGACTTATTACATTGCACAGGTGTATATATATCCTGTATATTTTGTCCTTATATTATTATAGTTCCAATACTTGGTACCTCACTTCACTGCCACTTTCATATGGCTAGCACCACAAGTTTTGGTACACCACTAGTGAATGTAGCGTCTGCCTGACTGATATTATTGTACCGATAAAGGAATATTGGTATCTGTCTAAAATGTATCTTGCCGTCATTTAACAATGGTATTACTATATATTTTTTTCTTATTATATTTTTTTAATAGTTTAACAATTGGTTGATACTGAACAGTAACACTATTTATTTAATTATTTTCTCAGCTATCATTTATAGAATTGTCTGACAGGATAATACATTGTGTGCATAATGTTGTCATGTATAACAACGTTAAAAATAATTAAATAGAGTTTATGTTTGAGAAAGTAGCCCTCCGGGTACATCTGCAGAGTGGTGAAAAATCAGTGCACAATCAACAGAAAATAGATCTATTTTTATTCCAGCTTCAAACATTATTATATCAGCCACTATATCGCTTATCATTTCGTTTTACCCCCTCTAAAATCAGTATCGGCGTTGGTCTCAAAAAACCATCTGTCTTCAAAAGTTGTTTGTTGCTGTCTTATATTTATCTTTATTTGAGCTTATTCTATTTTTGTTTGTTATCTTAATCTGTACTTGAGCCTCTGCACCTCTCAACACCTGAATTTCCCCCATGGAAATCAATAAAGGAATATCTTATTTTAGAAATATCTTATGCTTCGTGGTGTGCTCTGGAATATATTATTTGTGTGAGGGGGAAAAAAGGATATGCTAGCATGTAGCAGTTTGATATTAACAGAATGTGTTGTGATCTTTGTTTCATAGCCACCTGTGAGATGTGTGGAATGGTTGGAGTACGTGATGCTTTTTACTCAAAAACCAAGCGCTTTTGCAGTGTGTCCTGTTCTAGGAGTTATTCCTCAAATTCCAAAAAAGCTAGCATCTTGGCAAGACTCCAGGTAAGTGCTTTGTAAGTTCACTGCAACAAATGATTTAAGATTAAATTCAAATTATAACACAACGTGTGCTTTGATTTTTGCAAGGGCAAACCACCAACAAAAAAGGCAAAAGTCTTACAGAAACAGCCTCTAATGGCAAAGTTGGCTGCTTACGCCCAGTACCAAGCAAGTCAGCAGAACCAGGCCAAATCAAAAGCCGGTATGATCTCAGAAAGCAGTAATGATGAATAATAAGGTGTGGCTTTGTTTATATGTTATTCAGCTTTACACTCTTTCTTGTTCTTATCAGTGGTCCCTGCAGAGAGCTTTGACTGGGGTCGGTATATCTGTAGCAATAACACGATTGGAGCTCCAGTCAGCTGTTTCAAGCATGTAAGTCAAACTGGACTTGAGTATGAAACAACCCCTAATTTGTTGCTTTCTTTACTGAATAGCTTCATCGCTTCCTTTGTGTTTTAGGCCCCTATGGGGAAATGTTGGGGAGACATAGAAGAGGGAGTGAGAATTGAAGTGGTCAACTCTGATACTAACCTCTCCACAAAGGTGTACTGGATAGCAGAAATCATTAAGCTAGCAGGTAAGAGAACGCCCTATTCAGCTGCGTGGGTAAATTTAGTTTTTGAATGTTTTTTTGTTTTGTTTTTCAAACCTGTAAATATTATTAAGAATATTGTTATATTTATCTCACAATATAGCAATGTATGCAAAATTTCATGCAGCTTAAATTGGGGTTCAAAACCGTGATCTGTGGCCCAATGATGTCTGTTACATCAGTCCAAAAGTATTCGAAAACATGTTCGGATTTCGATAGTAATACAATAGCCAAACTGAAAGAGTTGTAGCTTTTTTTATTTCAACTAATTATGCAACTTAACTCTCAGGGATGGGAAACTAATTCTGGTCCCCATTCTTAGTTTCAGCTGAAATGAAATGGTGCTTTAGCCGTTTCAGTTAGCCAAATCATGTGGGTGTCTTTTAGGGGTGCAACAATATATATAGATCTGTATTCAATATATATTGTTCGCAGTCCCCTAAATTGAATTTAATCAAAATCACGTCCTGGCAGACTTTGTGAT
>CAFUXE010000096.1:89458-100921 GCA_903364295.1 Serranus cabrilla
GCCACAACCTCTGTGTGACACACACACACACACACACACACACACTCTAACATATACTGCCATTACACAGCCCCATTTGAATCCATGTCACAGTCGACGGTGCATAAATTCCACATTAAAGTGTGAAATAAGTGCAGTACGATAACAATTATCATATTTCACAGCATGTAATTGAATTCATTTATTTTTAACACTGATGTGTTACGTCCATCGGTCTACGGGCCACAAGGAAGCCATGTTGGGTAATACGGAGTGTGACATGCACAGATCCTGATCCTGTTGTTCTTAAAGGAGAAATTTGTAATTATCTGCCACATGCACCAAAAAATAGTGAGCAGAATTTTATCTTGTGCAAGTAATGCATGATTTATTAAATGCAGCTGTTCAAGTTTGTGTTCAGTTCGGCATGCAACAAACCAACAATGTCCTAAAATCTCTACAGCAAACTTTGCAAACTAAACTGAATAACGACAGTGGAGTTTGCTCGGCACAGAGAGCAACAGCCCAGCAGAGAGGAGTCACAGGCGGACGTGATGCAGAGTCAGATGCTGCCTGCTAGCTCCAAAGCTAAGCTAAGTCCTGCATGTTTCATACTGTCCTGTCTTATGTAATCATAAGGCAGCGGTCCATGTTCGTCTGTAATCTGCAGTCTCATGTTGTCCAGTTTGTAGACGAGAGAACGAACAAAGACACTGAACACTTTAATGCAAACTGCTAGAAACTAAGCCTGCATCGTTTCTGCTTCCTTTTGCATCGCTGCCAGTTGTTTTTTCTTTGCTGGAAAGAACCAAAACACTCTGGAAACTGAGTCACTGCAACAGTCTCTTAAACTCAGAATATCTGTAAATCATGTAAATGTAAACTAGAGCTGCTGACTGCTGGACAGAAAACGCCGTAGCCGTCTCCTTCTTCATCATCTCCCTATCACTTTCACCTCTGGAAGCACCAGTTTTACCATAAAACAGGAGGGGGCTAGCTGGTTAGCATGCTAATAGCAGTAGATATCTTGCAACACAAGATGTATATACGTCTTTGACATCAACAATAAAACTGCCACTTCTTCACTTTCTGTTTTATCACAACTCAAGATACTGTCGATTACTTTCCAAAACATTTTGCTTGTGTTTGGTTGCATGATTTAGAATAATATCCAAATGTTTAAAGATTAAACATAATCCAGTAATTCACAAGAAGAAGAAAAGTTTATTTAGACACTAAGATAATTTGGAGTTTTCAAATCATATTATTTATATTTTCTGTTAATAATCTTGTATGATTTGGGGTCCAAAGCTCCAGGTTGGAAATCCCTTCTCTCTATATCTAAATACTAAATATAATCCACACTATCATCAATATTTTGATGAGATTTTGTGGAGAACTTTGCTTTGTGTGCTTCTCCTTAGGAATAAAATAATACAACACAAAGGGCCCGGCAGTGCAAAACACAGCCCCAGCAGTTTTGTGTTAAAGAGTTTAAAGCTGGACTGTTTCTTTAAGTTTCACTGTTCGTGCCTGGAAAATATGAGAGCTTGAAACTGTCTTTAATCTGCCTCCTCCTCTTCCTCTCCTGCTCGCCCCCACGACTGAAGTGGATTTAAGAGGTGAAATCAATGAGACATCAGAGCCGTCTCTGTCTCATTTTCCAACACTCTGTGTGTATTTTCCCATTGTAATATCTTCATCAACACAAAAGAAAAGTAGGAATTTGGGGGAAAAAAACACTGCAGAATCCAAAAGCTTTGAGGCGAAATAAGAGCCAGAGAAATCTAATCAGGTATCAGAGCAGATAGAGTTGTAACGCCGTCTGCTCGCTGATTGTTTCGACATGCAGGCGTCTCGGAGGCAGAGCGGGACGGTTAGCTGAGGCGCTAGCTACGGTAAAGCCGCTTAGCGTCACTGTCACTCTGTGCTGTTGTAGAGCACCGGGGTGCTTCAGAGCTCAGGTTCCACATCAGCAGATTACCCACAATACACCAAGGGGATTTCCTCGCCTCACAGAGAGCTTTCTGCCACGGGCTGGGCTGTTTGTTCACTTCAGTGTAAACAGTGGTGAACATGACAGCAGCCATCACATGTTCTGATAAGGAAACTTCTCAACCACAGCTGAGGACGTTAGATTGGATCGTCAATAAGCTTCGGAAAATATTTAAGCATTCATTCCTCGTTTACAGGTTTAGGAAGGAGCTTCACAGCTGGATTTAGTCCAACTCCACTGGCTTGGATTTGAAATATTCTTATACTGCTTCTTTTTTGTTTGTTTTTTTACAGGTGTGCAGATTGCCACTTAAAACCGGATCTTTAAATTGTCATGTAGAGGGATCACAACAACAACAATTCTAGTCAGAACGTTTATTTTCAAATCAACAATTATTGAGCAACATGCTGTTATATTTCACTTCAGAGAAAAACAAATAAGTAAATGGTAAATTTGTCTGGTGCTTTTCTTTAGTGTTCAGTATTTTGCCCAAAGGATATTTCAGTTTTAGGATTACTTCAGTATCACACCTTTCCACGGCCAGGAATCGAACCGCCGACCTTCCAATGTAGACAACTATAGATGCACCAAACGTTCTCACCTGCCTGCTCTAACACAGGTATGCTAATGAACCCACCTGATCAGAAGTGTTTTTATTGGTCACTGGATGTTGGTAACGCCCCCAAAACACATATATGTGTGCATGTTGTGCTGTGTGCAAATATTGTTGCTCATGCCCAAGAATTAGAAAGATGCCAACAAAATAGCTTTAGATAGATAGATAGATAGATAGATAGATAGATAGATAGATAGATAGATAGATAGATAGATAGAAAACATGTCTTCAACATTTTGATCAACTAAATCCAACATATTTCAGACACTAAATCAGCAAAAACAGGGAGAAGTTAAGTGTGCACCATTATCCCACTAAACCTCACTAAACTCACTAAACCTCTGCATCTCTGCCACTGACCAATAAAGCCAAAAAAGGCCAAAAAATTGCTTTAAAAGAATGCAAAACTACACTGCATTGCTGTAACGTAAAGTGGGCACAACACAAGACAAGAGCATCACTGTGAAACAGGATGTGGCTCAGAAATCGTTTGATCTCGATGATCTGATTTATATAAATCGTTGGAAGCTCTATCAGGAAAAACCAACCCGACTGATTGAAACATCAGCTAAATGTAATCTATACGCCTAAAAAACTGACATTTCATGGAGGAAATTCAGCTTCAGATTTCTAATCTAAAAGTCAGCACATGAATTGACTTGCAGATCAGCACATCAGTGTTTACAGGGAGGACGTGAACAAAGTGAAGCAGTGAGTGGTGGTGAAGTTTTGGAGGTCAAATGTGTGTTTTTAAATCCTTTTTTGAACAGCAGCAAATCAGAGCCGCGGGGGTGTTTTCTGTTTCCTCCATCTGCTTTTGATACCAGACTCTGTGATCATTCATCACTGGAGCAGGTAATCGAATAAACGAGCATGGCGGCGGGGAAATAAAACCCATCCCGTGTCAGAGTTCAGAGGGTTTTCTTCTTTGTGTGTTTTCGGAGGGATCGTGATCCGAGCAGGATGAGGAGCGTCTCGGCGTGGGAGGCACCGAAGCCGATCCAGTGATTAATGTTTAGCTGCATGTTGTGATTCATGGAAACATGACTAAGTGGGTGACTGAGTGTGAAGGACGCTGACGCCAGAGCACACACACACACACACACACACACATGCAGGGGGATATTGAACGACTGCATGATCTAGTTGTTGATAAGTGCTCAAGGATCACCGGTTCACAATGCAATGAAATAATTAGTAACCAGTTCAGCGGACCGCTGGCTTCCTCTCCCCTGCAGCACGGACGGCCCGTCTCTGCTGCTGCTGCTGCTGGTGGTTAAGAGCAGGATGCCTCCATTTTGGAGCAGTGACAACAAAGCAGCGGAGCGTTATCACATCTCCCGCCCTGGCAAAACAAAGAAAATGACAAATGTGTGCAGGGAGGTGTTTTGTTCGGTTGTGCTTCAGAGGCGGGAGAGGTGATCATTTTACAGCCTTTTAATGTCGCCGCTGCTACGTGGTGACATTTCTCTCCCGGCCAGCGGACGCCTGCGTTGTTTTGGGAAAAAGATGCTCACTGCTGCAGTATATGAAGATTACAACCACACACTATTATTTTTCACTTAACAGCTGTTTCAGGGCATTTTTCTGCTGTTGTATTTCACTGCGATATATTAAAAAATAAATAAAATCTATAAGTCCTGCAGCTCTGTGGATTCAGCACAATCATGGCTAGAAGTGCAATAACTCAAATATGTCCTCTGTGCAGAATAAACGCTAAATCATAAACTAAAGTTGAATTTTTCCAATAAACTATTTTTAAAAAATTGGAATAAAATGGAATTTATATAAACAACACTTTCTAAGTGTCCACAAGTGTCATGAATATTGGAAAAAAAAGTATCTCCACATGCTTTATATATTGAACTTTTTTTTGCATTTTTTGCAGCCTCTCCTGTCCTCTCCTCTCAGCTCTGTGTAAACAGATTCTCAGTGAATATTTGTCCCGTGACCGTTGGTCTCAGCAGAATCAATCCTGGCTTCACAGAGTCTCTGAGGAGCAGAATTTAATGTTTCTAACAGGATCTGGTTAGTGCAAATGACTTGTTTGTATTAAACAGAATAAATTGATTTTGACAGAAATATCACAATAAACAGTAACATTTTGGTTACTTTTCTAACAGAAACTTTCCTAAGCTATGATCTGTTCAAGGACTGTTGGAAAGTTCAAATTGCATCAAAAAAGCCTGTTTTTACAGTTTCTTTCTTTGATAAACAGTGTTTTTTTGGTGATGTCTAAACTGAAGCTGGAGCGAACTATGGAGGTGCTTCTAAATGCAAAATGGAGCTTACGAAATAGGTTTTTACCATGCGGATATTTCATATCTACTTTTCATTTATTTAATTAACAGAAAGCATGCTGTATTGCAATAAATGAATAAATAAAAATGGACATGATGCTCAAATAAAAAAAATCGATATTCAAATAATTTGAACCAGCGAAGTCGCCCCCTGCTGGTTATTAATGAGAATGCAAGTTTAGGGCATTTCTGCATTGGCTTCACTTTCCAGACCCAGAGGCTGTTTTGGTAAATATATGAGTGTAAAGGCTGCAGAGAAACTGAGTAACTGTAATAATCTGCTGCAAACCAAACAGGTTTTCAGTGCCGTATTCCTTTAAAATGTGCAAGATACATCTATTCTATAGCGAAACAATAACGTCAGAGACAAAAGAAACATTTTTCTTAACATAACACCTCTTCACGTTTCTGACTCTGCATTTGTGGTGCGATTTATCTTATATCGCACAACACGTTCCCTCTGTGTCTCCCTTTGTCTTGCATTAGAGCCCATTGTGCAGTACTATAGGACATGCCTCCTCTCTGTACTGTATCAGCCCATTGTCTTCACGCTTGGATCTAATCCCCGCGGTGGAGCGGCTGTTGGGCTTATAGACTGCCTGTCTGTCGGGGAGCAGACGGAGGGAGGTTCCCCTGTTCACCGAGATAATAGCAGAGCAGTGAAGTGGAGTGGTTTATACACACACACAAACACACACACGCAGCCTCTCAGGCTCTGCATGTGGCAATTATCTCTCCTCTCAGCAGCTTGTGGCATCTCCCCCATCTCCTCCTCCTCTCCTCCACCTCTCCTTCGCTCCTCTCCCTAATCTCCACTTGACTTTTCCTCTTCGTCCTCTCTCCTCCTGCAACCACCTTCTATCTCCCCATCTCTCCCTAAGCCTCTCCTCTCATCTCCTCCCTCTCTGCTCCTCCTCCTCCTCCTCCTCCTCCTTCGAACTTGAGATAGTGACAAAGCACTCCTCCCGCACACAACAGCGACCTCAACAATCTGCCTCCTCCTCTCCCGAAAAATAAAACACTGTTTTGAAAGAAAAGGCTCTCTCCACACCTCGCTGGTCCCTCTTCCCACCTAAAAACACCACTGTTTTCTTAATGCAGCGACTCTGTTACACACATATACAAGCAACACAACGGATCGCCTCCGTGAACACACACTCTGAAGATGAAAGCAGACAGCTAAAACATGAAAAAGCGTCTAACTTTGTTTACCACTTCCTTCAGTCTTTGTTGTTTGCTGGAGCCTAATCTGCATTTACAGTGAACAAATAAACAGCAAATGTTTGACAAGAACACACGCAGAAGATGTAAATGTAGCTCAAAAGAACGAATAATTTAGCAAATCTGCATTCTGGTAGAAAAGTCAGAGGTTCCCAGTTACTTTAATACTTACTAACAGTAGAAATCAAGTAAAAGTGATAGCTTCATCTTCTAATTTTTGTGTGAAACAAGACAAAATTATGTATCATATAACTGGAATGTTTGCATGAGATACTTGTCACCTGATGTATCTTTATAAGTAACTACAATTAAACAAATATCAACTAGAATCAACCAATTAGAAAGTTTGAATGGCCATTATTAGTATGGGTAAAGTAGGAGCCTGCTGGTAGGCCAGTAGGTTGTTATTAGGCCGTTAAATTGGCAGCTATAGTAGCATGTGTTGTTTTGCAGTGCCCTCTAGTGGCCGTAGTTACTATGAAAGACAGCATAGGCGGAAGTGATGTTACAGAGTGAGACAGTGATGGAAAAACACAGGAAAAATTCTGTATTACATGTCAAAACAAAAGTCAACAATCTTATCTGAAGTAACTTTCCTTAATGTCCTAACGTGACTGACATTTATGCTCGAATTGGTTCAGATGTAACATGTAGAAGCAAAGGAAACTGAGCATAAAGAACAAAAAGTCGCCTTTGGTCTGAGAATTTCATCCAGTTTCATGTCGAACTAAAGTTTTTGAAGTAACGTCCGTGCATCATGTTTTAATGTGACTAAAAATCATGCCACTAACGGTGCCAACAGCGCCCTTTCAACACTTTAATTTCCATTTATTTTACTTTTTAAACTCTCTTTTATAACACCTGACTGGGACCTTTTTTTGCCCTAACATTAAAGAAGTAGTTTTGTACCGTAATCATAAGGAAATGGCAGCCTTTCAATGAAATATAACCTCTTTGTTTTCAGGTCAGATCAGGACATTGATTTGGCTGATAACAACCATCCCAACCTGCCAGCAGGTGGAGCAGGCCCCTACTCGCCCATTTTATGTGAATAAAACAGCTAATAATGCCAATTTAATTGTGTGATAACGTTCAAAATAGGTGTTAGAAAGGTGCGTTCACATGCTCGTCACATTGTCTTGTCTTGTGTTTTACTGCAGCACACTGATAACTGTGCTCAGTATTTATGTGACAACAAAGAGCAAAAGAAACAGATCAGGAGAAACATGAAATATGATCCTTGGCCTTCCTCTGTCCATGCTACCCACATTTTTATTATGTATTAATCTCAGTTTTCTTGCAGCCTGCAGGCTGTATGGAGACCAGCCGTGCATCTTCAGGTCAGGAGCTTGCTTCTCTAATCTTTAGGTTATCGTTCCCCTGCTGGGAAAATAACAGACCTGGAGCCTCCTCTCTCAACCCGCTGCGCTTTCTCTACAGGAGCTTTCCTTTAGAGTGGTAATCTACCAGGTTATATTAGGTTTTTAAGGATCATTCCTGAGGTTTTTCTGCAGTACAATATCCAGAGACCACCTGTCAAACAGACTCTTTGGCTGTTTCTAGAGAAGAGGTTTGAGCTCTCTTATCTTGAACACTATCTTGACTCAAAACTACATGGTTTAAAATGTGTTTGTCCCAAACAAGCAGGAAATGTTTAACAAGGAAACATTTTCTTTGTGGTATTTGGACCCTTATCTACATCAAACTAAAGTGCAGAATTAAAAAGTAATAACATGAAAGTATCCTGATTAAGATTAAAAGCCAACTCTTAGACGGTCACACAGGACGAGTGCAAAAACATCTTTACTGTCACTTGAACTCTTTGACTGTGGTCCAAAGGGACAAACAGCTCATGTACAAGGACGACATTTGAAAGGTGATGGAGAAATGAGAACTCAGATGAAGTTGCAGCAGAAAAAGAGAAGTAAAATGTGCACGTTTTGGGGTCAAATCAGTCAGTTTAGATACATTTAGATAGATTTTTTTGGACAATGCTGCTTGTTTGCATTGCATTGTGATGAAGTTGCAGATTCTAATCAGCCCTCCCTTTCCAAGCATGCAGGAGAACTATGGTGGCCTCAAGGTGACGTGAAAGCATGAAAGGCACTAAAAACAGTGTTAGTTTGTTCATTCTGCAGAAACTTGCAGCATGCAGACTCTGTGAGAGAAGACCGGCTCCCTTGTTAGATATGTAGATATGAACGGTTTTATTTCAGGCTCACAAAAACACAGCGATGCTTAGATTTAGGACAGGACAGGACAGGACAGGTCTCCAGACTATCACCGGGCTGACACGTCGAGACAGACAACTATTCATGCTCTCATTCACTCCTACGCACAATTTACAGTCACCAATTCAACCTAAGCTGCATGTTTTTGGACTGTGGGAGGAAGAACCCACCTTAATCTAAAAAAACATCACAACGATTCTTAGTTTCAGGTGATTTCACACTAATGAAAACACAACTCTGTCTATTATATTCAATTTATTGCCAATATATCTGCCTAAATCCATCACCAGCCCTGTTACACACTGGTCCTTTAGATGTTTGAGGCCTTTCCAAGCCCCGCATTGCACTTTTGTGTCTTCATGTCCAGATATTGAGCATAAATACCTTTTATTGGTGCGTGAAATGGCCACAACACCAACTAAAACCTGTCAGGTCAGGATTAAATGCCTGGGAAGATTCTTTTTCTTGTGTTTTGAGGAATATTTTGAATGTAAGATGTTTATATTCCTCAGTGAGCCTCTTTCTATATTGGCCCTAGTATCAAAAATCATAAGATAAGACATATTATATGTAAAGTCCGTAGAAAACTTGAGCTGTGAGCTTCAGTGATCAGACGTAATGCTCAACAACAACACCATCATTTTCAGCCACTCTATTTCCAAATCTCCTCCAGCCAGCCCCTTAATGTTGGCTCTGCCTCACTTTTTGTGCTCTTTTCTGCAAATTCCTGTCACACCACCTTGAATTTCCACCAAACGCTCCCCTTTTGGAAAGGAGCCAGAGTGTAGGCAGCGCCTCAGTGAGTCTGCAGCAGGAGAGAAGGTGTTTCTAAGAATACAAAACCTCAGCGGCTTCACTCAAACATTTTCTTATTCCATCCTAACAGGGTGTGGGGTGCTATCATTTCCCCTGCCAAGCACTCCTGAGATGTACAGCTACACGGTAACTGAGTTAACAGATAATCACACACACACACACACACACACACGCTCTCCATAGCTGTCCTGTACGAGATAAATGAGCACTATCAGCCCCCTACCTCCCTGCTAGCAGATTAATGTGTATCCCTGGTTTCCCGCCTCCCACACACACACTTCTCACTTTCCCCGTCAAACACACACTTCTCCGCCGCCTTATGTCAGCTCGACAGCGAGCTTCCCTCCTCCGGAAACGCAGCAGATGATGCCGACGCTCGACATTTCCGCACGTTAGCGTACGCACGTGGAGAAACACACCAACACTTGTGCGTGTGAGTGTCAGAAGCCATCATTGAGTCAGACATCAAGCATCCCATCATGAACGTCTTGGAAAACGCCGTGCACGCCCGCACACACTCAGTGATGTACGTGCCAGCTATGCTGACAGATTTTCGCTTCCTACGTGAGTCGTGGAGCCGTACCCCCGCTGTGCTCGCCATCAGCAGCCGCTGCCGCAGCAGCAGCAGCAGAAACCATCCAGGGCTTAGTCATGTTCACTGTAACTGCCAGAACAAACAGCCACCCAATTAACGCCCACATGCAGCTTCCTATCAGAGCGCCGGGTCACCACCAGCCGCCTGGTAACCTTCACGCACACGGCGGCTGGAAGCCACGACATCCACTGGATGTTCCAGCTGGATGTTTGTCTTTTGGATTAATCTACTTTTCTGCACTTTTGCAGCTCCATAAAATATGGCCAGACACATTCAGGTCATTACAGACAGAATAAACAACGCCAATGGCACCTCTAAACTAAAGAGAGGGAATTGTAGGAGAGAGGATAAATGAAAAGAGTAAATTAATCCTCAAACCACTGGAATGTATGTTTTCTTTACCAAAAATACACAGTTTATTGCGGAAAGAAACCGTAAACACAGGAATTATCATTGGAGTCTTTGAAAAAAATACTCAAACTCATAGTGCACTTGTTGGTAAGAAAGTGTGTTCGAGCCACTGTAGGATATTCAGAGAAAAAAACTGTAGAAAAACTAGATAAATGTTGTACATTTACTGGAAAAAAAACTTGGATATTCTTTGAAGTTTAAGTTGTAAATTTACAAGTAAAAACTCACAAATTTCCCCTCAAAAAACGAACAAATTTACAAGAAAAAACACAATTTTATGGGGGAAAAGTCACAAATTGGAATACGAATGTAAGAGTAAGAACTGACAAATTCGCAAGACAAAACTTGCAGATTTACGAGGAACAAAACTCACAAATCTCCGGAAAAAAGTCACAAATTCACATGACAAAACTCACAAATTTATGAAAAAAAAAATTACGAGTAAAAACTAAAGATGTTAAATTACAAAACTGTACTGAGGTAAATTTTGGACAAAACTCCAAATCAGCAGCCCAAACTTCAAAAACATTTCAAATCTGTCAGGCTGAATTTGATGGGAAATGTGTTTAGATTCATGCTCCACACTTCTTTTCCATGTGATGAAAAAGCCTGAGGCAGGAATAATTTAATCAGTGAAGACATAAACAACATGCAATTAAGTTATTTTCTTAATCTGGAGCAAATATCGGGATACTCCAAGATCCAAGAGACTTAAAAACACATCAAATGAAAATATCTTGGTAAACATGTAGAAACCTTCTGAAATATTCATCCCGCCAAAACAGGAAACAGTGATGTAATCCAGTGAAAAACTGCCCCATGCTGATGTTTGCAGTATTTCTGACATATAACCGTACCTAAATATGTCAAAATGATTTGAATAGAAGTCACACTGTTAACAGCGTAAGGAAAGATCAAAGTCCTGAGGGGCCCTGATTGCTGCGAGCATCACAGAAACGCTCAGATACACTGGACCTCCTCACGCTTCCCACAAGTGCCTGCAAGTTTTTTTATCTGCTCAAATGTGCGAGAAGGCGGCTGCTGTCAAAGCGGCGAGCTCCTTATCTTCCCGCTGAGCGTCTTTCAAACAGACGAGGACGGCGCTCCGCTAAGAGGATTTCTATTTTGGTGTTTAATTTAATTTCTTAGAGGACGGACGGATTGTAATTTGGTGGTTTTCTATGAAAAACGTGTTTGGTTCCATAATCTAAATTTGTTTTACTGCAGATAGAAGATTAATTAGGAACTCAGAGAGCTGCTGCTGTGCTGCTGCTTGACCCTGTGTGTGTGTGTGTGTG
>CAFUXE010000096.1:143328-169973 GCA_903364295.1 Serranus cabrilla
CCTCCTCCTCCTCCTCTTTGTAAGCGCCTCATCTCTCACTGGATGGCTGGTCACCGTGTGGCCAATCAGGAGCACTCCTCCCCGATGCGTTGGCACGAGCGGCCCACCTTGCGGTCCAGCTTCACCATCTTGAGGACGGCCTCCTCGCGCCCGCGGCCCAGATGGTCGAACAGACAGTCGTGCTGCTCGGGTAGACGGTGGAGCATGCAGAACACATAGCCTGCGAGGGGAGGAGAGAACAGAGCGGTGAGGCGACAAGTGACCCCAATAAACGTCCTGTTTAGGGAAGCTAATTCAGCTTCATTCTCCTGACTGAGAGCCCAACATCTATCGTTACAACTAACTAGTTGTAAATAGGAAAAATAATGTCCTCATAACCCATTTTTGGGGTTCTATAAGCTGACACTGGAAACCAAATTAATTCCTCAACAATAAAAGAAAAAAACTTTTTAAAAAAAGGAATAAGAGCTTATTATAACAGACAAATCCTGCTACTTTCTTAAGCCAACAAACCAATACTGAACCTTGTAGGTTAGTAATTTTGGATTATGGACTGTGTGTCTCAGTAAGTAAAAGACTAATAATTTTCAATAAGAAAGATTTATGTAGATTCGGTTTTTCAGATTAAAACTAGTTCATTTTTGGGGTTCTATAAACTGACACTGCAAATATTGGTGGAAACCAAATGAATTCCTCCACAATAAAAGAAAGAAACTTAAAAAACAGGAGCTTATGAATCTTTTGTGACAAGCTCTAAACTCAATTTGCAACTTTACAGACAAATCCTGCTACTTTCTAACAGATACTGAACCTTGTTCATGCAGATACTTTAGATATTCTACAGGATATCACACGTATATATATTGTGTTAAATCTCATCAGTAACATTGGACTGTGCCTCAGTAAGTAAAAGACTAATAATTATCAATGAGAGGTTTATGTAGATTCGGTTTTTCAGATTAAGAATAAACACTTGTGAGGAACAGAGACAGAGGAAGTGGAAGCTGGCGATGACACAGAAAGCCCCTGTGGCTGGTTGGTACTGACCACAGCGACAGGAGCCCAGTTCCTGCTGCACCAGCTCTAGCTTGGTTTGGCAGCGGTAGCAGCGCCGGCGGTTCTTCTGCTTGGGCGTCCCGCGGGCCTCCTCGCCGCTCCCCTCCTTCTCATCTGTCCGTGGCCGTTTCTCCGGCGTCGCCTCGCTCTCCGAGCCCGACGCTGGAGGGACGGGGCAGAGTTTAGAGTCGGTAATCAGAAAAAGAAAAGGCAGAAACAGAAAAAAGAAAAGGAGTGGGCTGTACCTGATTCTCGTGGACGTTTTGTGGGTGTGCAGAGTGTGCCTTGGGCTGTTTCTGTGGACGACACGCCTGCACATGGAAAAGGAGAGACGTGTGAGATATCAAATCTTTTCCAGACATTTGAATTGGAATGTAAAATATTAAAAATATCCTGAATAAATTCAACACATAAGATGAAACCACACAACTAAAACAAATTAAATGGACTCTCAAGGCCCCAGAAATGGCACAAAGGTATAGAGATTAATTCAACCCTTAATAGGCAATATAATGCCAATCTATTAAATACCTTTAGACCTCAAGTCAGCATATTTGCACTGTAACATAATCAGAATCAGTTCATCAGAATCAAGTCTTGGGTAAATAGAGATATGCATAATAGAATAAATAGAAATATGAAATATAGAGAATTATAGAGAAAGAAACGTTCAAAACCTGTCAGCAAATAGATAATCATGACTAAAGTGGTGCAGAATGACAGGATAAATGTTCCTGTAATCATCTTTGGACATGATTATTTGTAGTGAAAATTTCTGAATTCTCTTTCTCAACATATTTAGTTTTCATTGCTATAATAAAAAGTCTCAGTAACAGTGACTCTATAAGACAGAAGTACATGGTGAACCTACAGGACAGTCAGATTTGATAAAGACTGCCTATTGTTTCTCTTGCACTGTAGGTCCAGTTGCACCAGTACCATGTGTCACTTTGTACTGGGAGCATTACAGACTCATTCCTGTATCTTCACTGTGATTGTACCACGGCAGCGTCCTGAAGATAGAGGAGGCTGCAGAGGACAGTTTGAGGTGGCACCAGTTGTACGAGCACAAAGACATCGAAACACTGCTGAGGTCTGAAATCAGCTGTTCTTGGAGCTGCAGCATGATATTATTTCCTGAGTTCTGAGATGTATTTGACATGAAATGATGCTACTTTGTTGCAAATAACCTGTAATAACCAATGATATATTCAAGGGCTGTCGGAAAGTTCAAATTCTGACGATATTGCCTGTTTTTACAGTTTCTGTCTATGATATAAAGCGTATTTTTGCAGATTCTTTGAACTGGGATTGAAACTTCACCACATCAGCCACGACAGATTAAAAAAAAAAAGAATAAAAAGCCTGTTCGTCAGCTTGCTGTGGACAACAACAGCTAAATGTAGCAGCTCTTTGATGAAGACTTTACTGGAGAATCAACGTCAGCCAAATACTAGTTTTGTCTTTGTTTTCGGGCCTTTTTATGAACCTACAAAAGGGTTTGTTGTTATGAGTTTTTGTTTTCTTTCATGTGGACATCATGTAAAATAAATTTAAAAAGTGTCCCATCTTACCTTCCCTCGTGCTGGGAAACGTGGGCGAGGGCTCTTCGGCTGACGGCTGCTCGGAGCTCGAGGGCGGCGACGACAATAGGGATTGGCTACTGCTACTGCTCGTCTCGCTACTGAAAACTGGCGATTGGCTACTCCCAGTGCTTTGGATAGGCTTGGAGGGGCAGTCCTCCCCTGGCTGCTTCTTCTGGATGTCTGTGGTCAAGGACAGCGAGAAACGCAAGCGGAGAGAAAACGTAAAAATAGGACGGGGAGACAGATAGAGAGGAAGAGAAGAAAAGGGAGACGACAAGTCAGAACACCTAAATCTGGACTGTTTATGGTGTGCAGCTCAGAAACACAGCCACACGCCCCAAATCTCCTCACAGCACGGCTGTAATAACAGGTTATATGAAACAAGTGCATATGTGTAGGAAATAGGGTGTTGTAGCTACCAAGAAGGCTAGCATTATTGATATTTTTACATAATAAAGATGTACCTTGCGAGAGGATTATGTATGAATATATAATTTAACCCAAACTGTTTGCCACAGCAAAGGCAACTCTCATATGTTTTATATATGTCTGCCTGTGGTTTTCCTGTCTGTGAAACGATTACGGACGGATCGCAGTTTCCAAAGTCATGTTAGACGGTTATTTGTGATCGGGGAGTTTTGGTGGATTTGACTGTTTCATGGGCGTCGTTGGGAAACAATTTTTTATCTTTTCTTTCAAATTAATATCCAAATTATTTCAAAGTTTGTTTTAAGTCAAAGATATTTGGACTGTTGGTCAGTTTGAAGATGTCCCCTTGTGTCCTGGTGAATTGCCATGGCCAGTTTTCTACTTTTTGGTAACAAATAATGAACAAAAAGCACTAAAACCAATCTCTTCTTCTCTCTCCTGCCACCTCTCTGCCACCATCCATCTGATAAAAATAGATCCAATGCCCCAAAGAATACCTTTAAAAATACGTTTTTGAAGTCTCACTCAATGCACCAAATTCAAACTTTTTAAAAACAGCTGCTTGAAACCGTGTGACTGGAAGTAAACTTTTACGAGTGAAACTTGATTTGCTGAGAGAAAGGACATGATCACCTTGAAGCTGCACTTCTCACCTCTCTATAATCTCAGACGCTATCGATCCACAGGGAGATCGTCTGCTCTTCCCCTCCAGGGAGGGTGAGGGAGGTCAGCCTAGATTTGAGTTTCTCCTCAGCATGTGGACTAACCCACTTCTGCTCAGCCTCCATTACTCATGTGTATTGAGTCTATTCTGAGCGTGTGTGATGCTAGACTCAAAGCCGGGCCCTTAGGTCCTCGCTGTCTGCCGTACTCACCGGTTGCCATAGCCACCGACAGAGCTGCAGTGCACCCTTAACCCGTCCTCCCAAACCAGACTGGAGGAGTCATTGAGAAAACTCCATGCACAACTTGACATTTTCTAACAGTAATTGGGCATTTTTACTCTTCAGACACATGTCATGTCCTGAAAACTCAATGCAGGAACCAGAAGATTAATGGCTCCATTTTCCCAAATGCATGACTGATTCTGGCAGTAAAAACGACTCCCAACACAGATTAAGATTATTGTTGAACATAATGGAATCATGTGTTCAATATGCAATCCCAAGGTTTCCTCCTAATGGTGGCTGCATCATTTTGGAGTGAGAGTCTTTTACTTGTCCTCCATTTTCCTAGAATGACTTCTTAGCATAGTTAGCATTCCTAACCGAAATCAGCTGGCACACCTAGCCTGAAGCTGCTGCTCGCTGCCACTCTGGCTGTAAGTTAGAGCAGCTCCACATGCCAAGTTAACCCTCTGAACCATCCCAGAGGCGGGGCTGAAAAGTTTTCTTTTTTTTTAAAAAACGGACAAAAATGCACCGTTTGTTGTCAAAAGTAACCATGAATTCAAACTTTCTGACAGTCCTTGAATGGATCATATGTTACTATCGTATCGGACCAAAACAAAGTTTAAACTTATGATATTTCTGTCAGAATCAAGCGTTTGGAATAAACAGATCCTGTTAAAAACATTAAATTCTGCTCCTCAGAAACACTGTGAAGCCAGCTGAGAGGAGCGGACAGGAGAGGCTTGAAAAATGCGGAAAATGTGGATATTGTTTCCTAATATAGTGACACTTGTAGGCACATAAATTCCATTTTATTCCAATTTTAAAAATCTGGGAAATTGAACTTTAAGATCCACTTTAAGATGTATGTTATTCTAACTGTGTTGTTCTGCACAAAATACATTTTTGAGTTGTTCCCACTTCTAGCCATGATTGTGCAGTTTCCTTTGAGCTGTAGGCTGTGATTCAACATTCTAGAACTGTGCCTAAACATTCTAGAACTGTAACATAACATTCTAGAACTGAGACTCAACATTCTAGAACTGTGCCTCAATATTCTAGATCTGTGACTTAACATTCTAGAACTGTAACATAACATTCTAGAACTGAGACTCAACATTCTAGAACTTTTCTAGAACATTTATATATTGCCGTAAAATACAAGGCCACAGTGTGTTAAGTAGAGCAAAACATGCTCTGATGCGGCTTGCTGGGGTTCAGAGGGTTAACAGAAAATGTTTTTTCCACCTGTCAGCAATGGGAGACATGAAATGTAATGTTTCTTTTGGTGTGAATGTAATATCCTCATATGATGGCATAAACCTGGTCCTTTTGTATGTGTATGTTAACCCCTCAAGGCAAGAGATGCACAAGATCTGCAACATCTGCCGGCTGTTTATTTCTTCAAATTCTGCTCTACTTTAATGAATGTGCTGTATAACTTTGGCAAACACCAGATAGCAGCTGGTCACCTGCCAGTGATCAGTCACAGTATTTCTGTGTCATGTTTTGAGAGAAAACTTACCAGCAAAACATTTGGAGCAGAGGTTCATGGTTTCACTGGACCTGAGGAGACAGGAGAGAGAATTAATGTCATTGACCTCAACAGACATCCAAGCTTTGTCTCTACTTATGAAAACTGTTTTCACAACTTAAAGTTTAATAATATTTATATGAAGATAATATCAGGGCATTAAAGACAGAAGAGTTGTTGAAAATGGAAAACAATACAGGAATAAAGCACGATTATGATCAATTATCTGGTGTATCATTTTCTGGCAAAACAAGACTTGTATCCGCCCCGTCGATCTAACCCGTTTATCAATTTTATGCAATGTGGTGAAACATAAATGTGCCATTCTGAATTATGGCACTGCCTCCGTAACACCAGGAGCACCTTACCCTGATTACCCAACATCTCAAATGACAATTATATCACATCCCGGGTGTCAACCATAACGTCTTTCATAATCGCTCCTAATCTTTCATCTCAGCAACCCTTTTATTGTTTGTCATTCTGGTAATCAGGCCTTTGTGTCAATAAATTTTACAGGAAATCCCAGAGGACGGGGAGGCAAATGGCTGTAATGGGGACACTACACTTACAAAAGCAGCATATGGTTGTAATGAATTTGATTATTTAACTGTTGTATTACTGATTCATTTGCTGTCATTAGATTGATTGTTGCCTACCACTTTCATGCAAGCAGGGAGACAAAAATGGCAGCCATGGCCTGTTACATATTGGCATAGATTACTGGATCTTTCTGCAGTCAGACAAGAAAAGGTTTAACAACACCATCATCATAGCTCAGATAAATGTCATTTTGAAGATTTAACGTTTGTTAAACACGAAACACTTCTGATGCAAAAACACAACTGTCAAGAGCATGCCAAACCAACAAGCAGCATTATAACCTGAAATAATGTCGTCTAAACACACAAAGAAGAAGATGTTCAACCAACCAGGAGCCTGAGAAGCTAACAAGGCTAACAAGGAAGGAGAAGACATCAGGTCCGATGACGTCAAACTCTTGGGGTACAACACATCCTTGTATTGCTGGCGCCGTGTGCATGTGCTGTACCCCCAGAATATGACGCCATTGACCTTCGTCTTCAGCTCCTTCTACACTCATTGCCTGACTTCAACGGCTCAACCTTACCGTAGCACATTGTGACACCTCTGTTCACCTCATACATTTATGTGTAAACTTGCAGAGTCATGTTAGCAGGTTAGCATCAGCATTATTTTTGCCACATCCGCAATCTCACCAAATGTCACCTCATTGGTAACGCCTCACTAAGAAGATAACGGTGCACACAAGCCAAACACCGTTTTACAAAAGCTTTTTTCAGTGACCTAAAAAGCAGTTTGCATGTGGACGAAATCCCCAAAACGCACAGAAAGAGATGTTTTTAAAAGTACTGGTGTATGTGTGCGCTGGGCCCCAGTCCAGGTTTTCTTTCCAGCCAAGCAGGAGCACATCGGACTCATTCAATCAACTGAACCGTCTTCACTCAGTTGATTTGTTGTTTCAGGTGCGCTCCTGCTTGGTTGGAACAAAAACCTGCAGACACACGGGCACACCGCGGCCTTAGTCTGACAATGACGAGCTGAGCCTAACACTCTTAGTATGATGTGTCCTAAAATGGCCACCGTAGCGTTGTGGTTTGGCCGCACAGTGCTCAAAATGCTATTGGCTGCCTCGAGGGCAAAGGGGTGGGATGTGGAATGAATGCAGGTTTCACTTACAGAGTTAGGTCCTGCAAAAGCCTCCGTCAGTCACCTGTTTCAGTCATGGCTGCACAGTAAGCCAGCCTACTTAGAGAATTTTCAAAACAGAGTATTTTTTAAAACTTTTGTGCCATGATTTTACCGTGGCAGAGAACCACACCACAGGGAAAGCATTGTCATTACACAGGTTTACAAGGCCACTGCTACAGGCTAACATACTGTAATACATCCTGTGAGCTTTAGTTCAACAGTTCACTTACACACCATCGGGTGGACAGTTATAAACTGATAAGCCTCAGGTGGTTTCAACAGCGTTTGAAAAACGTACGTGACAGTTTCCTGTTTTGCTTTGTTTTTGGCCGTACTTTGCTACAGGTGTGTCGTGTCTTTCCCTCACTTTCTGGAGCTCTCTTTTATGTTCATAGCTTCACAATACAGCCATTTCTGTCAACTGTGAGCCCTGCCAATGGTGCAGACACTGGAAGTCTGTAGGGTATTCAGATCATTGTTTTTACAGGAGCTGTGTGACTGATGCAGCCGGACACGCCTGCACGGATTGTTTTACCTCCACCAAGGAGGTGAGGGGGTTTTCACCTGTTGCAGCCATCTGTGCATCACCAAGATATCTCATTATCTAAATGGATTCCTATGAAATTTGGTAGAAAGACAGGCCTTAGGCAAACTAGCAAGTGAATAGACTTTGGTGCAGTCAGTCTTTAAAAGGTGCTTCTTCCATTTTGTCCACCCCCATTTACAAATGTAAGGTGGACAGAATATTAGAAACTATAACCACAACACACCTAACCAGTTTTAACCGCCGGAGAACTGAATCAACTATTTTTCTGACACAATGTCAACAAAACCTGAACATGAGAGGCTTCCTGAGAATAGCCTTTAATCCTGGACTTTGTGAAGTCTGCCTGCCTTTCAAAACATAACGTGCAAAACTTAATGTTAGTGGGTTTTTAGGATTTTTTGAGCCAAGCTAATGCTCAAACAAACAAGCTGCATTCACACAATGTCAAGTGAATTTCAGGCTTGCTTTGACTGCTGGAGTGCTTTTGCATTCTGTATCTTTTGGCTACAAACTATCAATGGATGAGTTCTCCAATGGACATTAGCTGTAATAATGAAAAACATCTGTATCTGTGCAGCTCAGATTGACTTATTTCTTTCATATTTCCTGCAGACCCTCTCCCTTCTGCTCCAGCTGCTGTACATTCATGGAGTCCTACAACTCCAGTATTTTTGCTCCGCATATATTTTCAAGTGGACTCTTTATGCCTCCGCCTGCACATTTCCATTGATTTAGAATTAATGCGGAAAGGTTAGTGCAACCAAAATTTGAAAGTTTCCGTTAATCCCAATTAGCGCATCCTCATTCACTTTTACTTGTAAACATGAGGGTTTTAAAATGTAATAATAGTGAAACTCAAAAACACTACTTCTTCATATGTTTTGTCCAAAGAGCAATCATTTGGACCCTTCTTCAGTCATTGATTGTTTTCACAAAAACAAACCACATAACGCATCAAATGGGACTTTGTCTTTTGACAACAATGCAAGCTCATTTAAAAATAAAAGTCAAAATAAAACCAATTACTCCACATCTACATTTATTGCAAAGCTAATTTGGAGACCATGGGGATAACCTGGGGCCTATTCCATAAAGCAAGTTTACCAAGCTGACTCATTTTCAGCTGATTCGCTCCTAGAAAACAAATTGAAATTGGTTCCCAGCATGAAGATGCCATAGTAACAGATTTATCTGTGTTGAAATGACTTTATAGAACCAAATCAACTGAAATTCAGACTAACTAAAATAATCCTGACTGTCTTTTTGGCAAACTCACTTAATGGAACAAAATTTAAAGATACTAGAAGCCAAATAAAGAGCCTGAAAGTGGCACAAAAACTCCTTTGTGTCACTATATTAATACACAAAGTCTTCACTTTGCATAAGGTAGGTAAGAAATCAGATCTCTCGCCAACAGAGACTCCAATACAGCTAACCCTCCACCTAGGAGACCAGATAGGAATATTTGGTGATGGCAACAGAAAAAGTGCCACAACTCAGAAAAATATGTTTTTTTTAGTTCTTAACATAACCTGCTGATCAGATAGCAGCACGCAGAGTGGAAAAAACAAACACAGATAACAGAAAAGCTTTTAACCTTGAACCCTGGGGACGTTTAGAGCTGAGGCTGCAGGTATTTCCTATATTTCTCACTGAGATATATTGTTCTGTTAGCCAATTGCTGATATATCAGCACATGATACCTTTAAGCCATCGACCGAAAAAAAACCGAGTTGTATCAAAACTTCTCCAGTCAAATGATACCTGCATTCAATCCTTTTTGTACCCATTTTGGACGGTTTTGCTCACAGCCAATCATCTGTAGCACAGTGTGTTTGACAGAGTCGGCTGTTGAGTAAAATTATCTGGATGGGGAGCAGTGGTGGCATTTTACACAACTAAATGCTTTTTATTCTCATGATAGGCATCGTCTGAAGTTTCTGTCTGTATCTGTAACACTTTAAGGGTGCTGTTATTGGTACTGGTATTGTATTTTCTTAAACTTTAGCCAGCCTTATCCATTTTCTTGTGATTCCAGTTTTTTAATCTCAAAAACATCAACATCAGTCTCCAGTATCAGGCAGGCTAGACTGCTAAACTACCACAAATCTCTTTGATGGAGAGTTTCTTATGGTGGTCTACTCAGTCTAATAATGCTTCACATAAACTCCTCAGGTTACCGTTACAATCAGCTGATTTCACTGATTAAAACAGCTCCACCCAAAGAGGAAGTACTAGTTAATTGAATCACCTGGTGTAGTATTTGATTGGAATTTAAAACCTGTGAATGTTCAGCATTTTATTGTACATCTGGTCTTCATATCATTTCAAAAGTTTTTTAAGAATTTAAGAACTAAGATGGACAGTAACAGGGTTTGTAAAGCCTTTAAAGAAGTAAAATTCCTTAACCAAAAATGCTTCATTCATCTAAATTGTTGTGCAATTGAAACAACTTAGTTTACTGGATTCTTTCTACCCACAGATATCAATTTGTATATATTACCAGCTTCTCATTTTACATTTCTTTGCATGTTTTGGTCATGATTATTTAATTCTTGCTCATTTTTTGAGTAAGAGATCAACAGAGGACTTACCTCGCTATGAAGGGTTTTGGTTTACATGAGTGATTGTGTGGATGAAATGCCAGTTCATGGTGAAAATTAAGCATTTTTTAAGGAGTATATTTGAATATTTGAATGTCTTACCTTGAAAACACAACTTTTAAAATAAAGCAGTTTGGAAACTTTTGAGACTATATACAAACGCAGGAGTTAGCGCTCTGTATCAGCCAGACCTTACCTTAAATTTACCCAAATCCTGCTTAAAGTAGAAGGTTAGAGGCTACAATACAAGCTTTAAACTGAATCTAATCCTTCAAAAATGCTAAGCGTAACCTTATTCAAGTATCTCTGAGTGGCCTTCAGTTTCAGTGACATGTGCTGGGAGGCTGTGTGGGACAGGACAGCCAGCAGCCCCAGGCCAGAGCTGAAGCAAGCAGGGCCACAAACACACAACGCTGCCATTTGTGTCACCTGACATTGACAGGTGGGCTACTGGTTCCAGTTTGCTTACTGGGAACCACAAAATGAAGGCAATTGGGGGATGGGGCTTAGGAGAGGGAGTCGGTAACCAAATGACAAGTCATATGACAACGTTCTGCAAAGATAATACCTCAAAACAGGGGTGTTGTCTCACTGGTTGTATTTGACATAACAGTTGTAGGTTGCCACTGTAAAGCACTAATATTAGTGTAACGCATTAAGTATAACTGAGGGGTTAGTTTGTCTATGGTGGTTAGTAAATAAACGACAGTAATCTTATCTTTGTTCTGCTGCTTTGGAAAACCCCTTATAGGGAGAAGCAGCCAGTCATGTTTGGGTGTCGTTGTTAAATTAAATAAAGGGTTAGATGTAGTCATTTTCCTATGGGGTAACACAAGAGACATCAGTGAATCACATCCGGTATGCAACACACATCCACCACTTGACAAGACCGAATGTAAAAGGGGTGTAAAATAACTCAAAAACCGCTTTAACAGCGCTGCTCTGTTTAATACTTTAACCAAAGTGACGTGTTTAACGTTTAATTGTTGATTTTCTTGTCGGGGTTCAAGAAAACAAGGGCAGGTTTAAAAGGAACCTGCTGGCAATAAATCATTTTCTATCTCGGGTACGTCATCTCCTGATACACAAATTGGCTTTAAAAAACGATGTAGCACGATTAAAAACAACAGCCGGCTTCAGAAACGACGAGAGCGGGGTTTTAAAGTTAGAAAACAGCGGAAATTTAGCTAGTTTTCAAGCTAGGAGGTTTATTTATTAGCCAACTTCCCAACCCCCCACCCTCGGCCTGCACAACAGAACAACAACAATGGGTTTGGACTAGTTGAATCCGTTGAGGGTATTTCATCCGGATTTAGCTTTTAGTCCAAGATAAAGGGTTTAATCTAGTTTATATTGGGTTTAACACTTACCCCCAAAATCCACAGGGACACCGGGGAGGTAGACTCGGAGGTTTGCTTCGTTCACTGGTGTCTCCCATGACTTCCAACAAAAACCGATATGGAAACGCGAGGCTGGGGATGAGTCCGGGGCCTGGTCGTTCAATGAGAAAAAACGATCCCACACTCAAGTTAAACAAAAAGATAAATGTCCTCTTCCTGTTAAAGTCCACAAGTTGGTGAAAAAGGGAGGCGAACTCGGCCCTTTTCGGCTACAAAAACCATCCGTTAAGTCAAACAAAACGGCTCAGTTTGAACCGGAATAATTGAACGGCACTCAAAGCAATCAGCTGGACGTTCGGACGTTACGACCGACGAACGAAACGAGGGGGGCGCCGCGGTGTTTTACTCGACATTTAAAAGCTCAAAAACCCGTCAGTTGTCCACCAATACGGATAAAACACAATTTTAGCGAAGTAAAGTACGTGTGAAGCTACGAGCAAAGAAAAAATAAATAGACCGAGGAAGGCCTTCCCCTCTTTACTGTTAATGACCACCCCTATTCACACGTCGCTGGTACAAAGTATGCTGGGCCGGAAACGCGTCCATCAAACCAGAAATGTCAATATTGCCCAACGAAATGAAGGCAAAACAGTGTCACAAACTAACATGTAAATGCAAAATTACACGACAAAAACACAATTATTGTTGTGAAGTGTACACTTTTTGTCGATGTAGTCACTTATAAAGAGTAGAAAGGCGGTATGTGCAATGGTTTGACTAGCTTTCACCACTGTAATCCGTTTGATCTGATTACACTGAGGACTTAATTCTGTAAAACGTTTATGATTAAAAGAAAATAAGACAAACTTAACCATCAAATATGGAAGGTACTATTTAGTCCATAGGCCTACACATCCTTGTTTGTCAAAGGAACCCTCTTTAGAGATATATAATACACACTGAAATGGTTTGATGATTAAATGTCATTTTAGACAGGTATTCAACAGCATCTCTAGATAAATGATGTTTTGTATGTGTATTAGTTTGTGGCAACTTCTTTAATCACCTTGTAAAGCTGCTACTACAGCAAGATTAGCATTCATTTGCAGTAATGAATGCAAGTTATCCTTCTTTTAGCTCAATTTTGTTCTCCACCAACTTCCAACTTTCAGCTGCTGAATGGTTCAGTATTTTTAGTACCAGAAAGGTAGAATAAAATGGGTTGATTGGAGTTTTTTCTCTGAAATCGTCAGCCTGGAAACCAAAACTAGAACTAAAAATAAAATAAGAAGAGCGGTTGTAACTCACTAAAACACCTTTAAGATTACATATTGTCACTTGACCCATTGTTGATGTAAAAAAAATAATTAATATTTAGGAATATTTACCACATAAGCACAAGCCTTTTTTAATATTTGTGCTTTTAGTGTTGGACAGTGTTACCAAACAAATTTGCAATTAATCAAATGATCACAGGCGCCTGATTGAGATGGGGCAGTTTCCAGCATTGTTGGGTAACAACTCTGATTAAATCTGAGACAAAACCCACAAAAGCAAATGAAACGTAATTAAAGTGTGACTATGTCCACATAATGCTCATCAACTTCACAGCTTTCCAGCACACTTTTTTGGGTGAAATTGCTTAAGAGTCAAATGGAAACAAGACAAAAATACAATCTGAGCTTGAAAATTAGATGTTTTTAAATGTTTCATGACAGTAAAATAGCTCCTTAGGACAGCAATTACACATCAACATTTTCTAAAGAGCTGCCGAGGCATCAGTGCCGAGAGCATGATGAAAACATGTTGACTGATCAATCACCACTGTTGGTCTGTTAACAGAAGTTTCTCAAGACTGAACAGAAGATAGAGATTACTGTATTGCTTGTATCAAAGACGTCCGCTGTGTTTAACAGCAGCGATTCAGGCAAGCAGACGGGTGTGACCCCTCACAGCAATGAACATCAACAAACAATGTCAGTTGTTTTCATAATCACATTTTTGACAGGCAATGTATTGAATAAGAGGCAGTGAAATGCAATCACACGTCAATAGTTCAAACTAATATATATATTAAGTAAAACTATACACATACATAAAGGTAGATGGGGTGGGGAGTGTATTATCTACATTACAATGTAACCTGAACAAAGCCCTATTTCAATTCTCTGGTTAGTTATTAAGGAAGACTTTATGCAACTACGGGTGCTCTTCTAAAATGTAAATGGGGATGACTAAAGAAGGCCTATAGAAACATCAGTGGGTCACCCAGGGTGGATAGGTATTTCAGGTTATTTATACAAACAAAAAGGTTAAAAAAAATGTTTTTTTTTTTAGAGACAAACAACTCAAAAGTGCAACATCAGGACACAGATAAAATAAACAGGAACCACAGCACTGATAGCTTAATTTAAAAACAAACCTCAAAAAAAAAAAAAAACACACACACACACACGCACAAAAGAGCTCAAACTTGACAGATCCGAGAGCGAGAAGTGTTTAAATTAATTAAACCTACAAACAGAAAGTTACCAAACCCAGCACTCCAGTACTGTCCTTCAGTCAGAAGACCCAAGCTGCAACCTTTATTTCTGTGAACTTGAGTAAAATAAAGTGCCAATAGCAGCTGCTCGTGTATTAACTGTATATAAACTACCTTCCTTGCAGCCCTAGTGCATACATAATTTGGTCCGAGCCCCTCAGCCCCGATTTTCACAACCTAATTGATTTCCCAGATCATTTGTGCTAAGCTATGCAAGTGCTTAAAAACTAAATTAAGACACTTAACTGAATCAAAGTTTAGTTTTCGTGAGGTTTTTCTTGAGGTATGAATTTTACTATCAAAAAGTCACACCGGATAAGGACCACAGATTTTGGTTTCGGGTGTGAAAGCCTGTCAACAAATACTCAACAGCGATTACTTAATATGCAAATGCATAATTGGATTAAGTGCAAATTGCATATAAATGCCACAGAATGCATTAGCTCCACAGCTTTGGCAAACCTTTGAAGAATTTAATTCCAAACATTGAAAAATACTTGACTGCTACCCTGTTAGCTTGATGGTATGAAAAGTGAGTAGAGTCATCTTAAGACAGTTTCTTAAAAAAATAGCTTGTTTACGGATAAAATCCATCTCTTTTGGAAATCGTAAAATTCAGATAGCAACCCCCCCACACTGGTCTTACTGCTCTTTGGTGGTACAGTGTAACCACATTTCAGTGTGTGCCTCGTCTTTGGAGAAGTAAAGATTCCACTTTGATGGTTTTTCGAAGGAAAAAACTTGAGTCTTAGTAGCTAAAAAGTACCTTCACAAAAATGTATGAGCCAGTGGATGTAAAACCTAACCTTCTGTTTCAGAACTGGGAAGACTGGAGCCCTAAACGCTGCTGCTACAGATATACCAGTCCCTAATGTTGCACTTACGACAGAAGGACCATGGGTTATGACAATGAGACGATCGCCTTTAGCAGCGCTGTAGCAGTGCAGTCTGGATGATGAAGGCTGTGCAAAATGGCATTCGGAGGCCTCCCTTCCTCTCATCACCCCCCAATGAGGGGGCGAGGAGGAGGAGGAGGAGGAGGAGAGGGCAGCTCTTAAAGATGAGACTGTGAGGAAGATGATGAAGAGGAGGAGGGCTGGGAGGGCTGCAGACTGTGTGTGCGTGACGGTCGCTGGGGTCGCGGCTGCTGGGAGGGGGACCCAGGATCGGAGGGGTCCAGGCCCGGGCTGCCTTCATTTACCTCTGTGTCCAGCTGGGCCGGACACTCGAAGTGAACACAGTGGAACACCTGAAGAGGAATCACAGATTGGAACCATAAAGCCACCATAACTAAAGATATTACCTTTCCTCTATTAATCCAGTTGGATGTTACATCTGTTTAGTCGGGCTGAACCAAATACTCTGATGCTTTATTCACAATGTTGAAATTTGAATTTGAATGCTGAGCAGCTTTTCTTGAATGTCTCTTCATTCCGTTTCATCTTGGTATTTCTGCAGTTTTTTTATACTTTTTCTAGAATTAGATGATTACATAGGATTGTTTTTAGTAACTCCAGAGTGTTGTAAAGTCCAAAAGTCACAATTTATTGGAAAAACTGTCCATATTTGTTGGTGTTTAGTCTTTAAAAACAACATTTTCACTGTAGCTGTAGTTATTTTCCCACTAGCTGCACACAAAGGGAGACTGTCTAACAGCAATCTAATCATAAATTACAGATACTTATTTAATATACAATAATCACTTTCTTTTTCTAATGGAGCATATTGTTCAAGGTTTGATTTATTTTAGACCGATAAGTTCCCTGATTGACCAAATGAAAGTTTGATCCTATGTAAAAAGAAAAGGTCACCAACACACATCATTGCCATAGACTGTAAAGATTATTTCAGATTTAGTTAAAAGTGTAAGACTGAGCGTTTCCTAAAACATTAAAAAAGAAAAACAAAGAATCCTGATGACAAACTGTGTTTTCACCTCATTAGCAGTGTTGTGAGTCCCAACAATACGGATGAAGGAAGCAGGCTGCTTATCAAACTTCAATGTCTGCCATGATCTGTAAGAGAGGCGGTAAAAACATCACAAACATGTGAAACTTTGAGATTGTATCTCAGTTTACATACGTTTTTGTTTGCAACATTTATGTCTGTTATGGTTTTGTTTTCCTGAAAGGAAATTATTTCATATAGACTTTACAAGAAAGATTTTCTGTTCCTCAAAGCTTAAAATTTTGTCCCTCTGCCTACAAAAAATATTTTTTTCAGCACATATCTGCCAAAAATGAAGATTTTGTCAACTTTAGCTGGAATATCACTAGGTATTTCTAGGAACTGATTTTCAGACACACCCGCTCATTCTTCAGCAAGGAACTTGTGGCTCAAATAAAAAGTGCATTAAAGGTGACAGAAGAGGAAACGGGAGGCTCACCGACACGCCACCCTGGTGCGGTCGATCACCTTCGTCCACTGCTGCTGGTTGGTGGAGACTTCAACGTAATAACTGTAGGAGCGCTCGTCACAGTCCCACAACAACAGTCTGAACACGTACAGGAAGTTCAAGAAGAGAACATTATTAACCAGTAACGAACTTTAAATTCTTTAAACTGGTTAGAATGGCTATACACAGGATTTTAATGCTATTTCAGACTTCACAACAACAGCTTTTTTGAATGACAGCAGTCAGGTGATCGAAATTATGACACAATTTTTAAAAAAAAGTCAAAATTATAAGTCTTACAATTGTAAATATAACGGATACATAAAAAAACTGTTGAATCAAATATTGCAATCAAGATAGAAATCAAGTACAGATAATGTTAATGTGATTTAGAAAAAATAATACAAATATAACCGACTGTTATTCTGTAAACTATGAAAACATTTCAATTTAAGCTGGAGAACTTTATTATTTAGATATTTAAAACTGCAATATAAGTTCAGTGAAGGACAAAAAGTTATTTTTTCTATTCTTTACAGTGGACTAAACAATTACTTCAGAGTCATAATGCGGCCCAATGCACCTTAAGGATGAGATGGAGTAGGGCTGAGCCAGCTGGATGACGATGGCCCCGGAGCCCAGCTGATGGCAGGTGTAGCCGGAGTCCCAGTCGTAGTTCCGCGTGTCGCCGTTGAGCAGGGCGTTTCTGCTGCGGCTCACGCCCTCAATGACACTGGCACACGCTGCGATGGTCGCCACGTTCTCACTGGGCACTGCAGACATTTCAGTGCCGGGTTACACACTTGTACAATCTGCACTCGTGTGTCTGGAAGTGAGCTAGCTGAAGAAACTAAATTCCTGAATCTGATATTACAAGCAACCCAGAGCAAATTGAATGAAAGACAAAATGTTCAAACTTCAGTGTTTGAAAACTGAGAAATATGTGCAATTTCTGTTCTTGCAACTTACCCAAAAGTCCGTTCTCCAGGGTAAATGAGCGGTGTGTGAACATGCACTCAAAAGCCACGAGGTGGAAGACCTTGTTGACTGTGTTGTGTGTTCCCACAATGCGAACGTACCTGAGACACAAAGAGAAACATCATGAAGGCAGGATTCGTTGCAAGACTGTTGAATAAGACGGCATTACTTTTAGCTCGGTGTACCTAATAAACAGGAAAGTGATAGAAATTGCATTAAATACAATTCTTTGGAAGTTGGTTGGTTGGGTGTGTTGGTATGATGGAGCGGCATGATTATTCTACTCTTTAGGGCAAGCTTAAATCATATCTTCCTGCATCTGTTTGGATGTTTACAGACTCTTATCTGAACCCAGGCATGCCCACAACACATTATCTTAAATCTGGAGTGACTCCAACTTCACCTTGATTTGTCTAACAAGGTGAAAACAAGGCCTAGAAGGCACCAAAATACTACTCTGAAATGTCTGGATACGAGGCTTAAACACTGAGAATATAATCCAAATCAACTACAGGCAACATCCTCAGGACACACTGTAATTGCTATGCACACCAGGTTATGGCAAGTTCTGGCACAGAGCATAAATGAGCCTTTCGTGTTTGGCGAAAATTACAGTGATTTGTTTTGACTCATCATTCAGCCAACATCTCCGGCATGGCAACATGGCAGAACACCAAAAGAAGTTGAACTACTAGAGTGAGTATGTGTGTTTCTTTTTACTCTGGTTTGTGGTAAATAGGCAGAGTGAACATACATGAAATACCACATGTAAAAGGGATAATAACTGATGGCTTTGTTTTGTTTACCTGCAAACTTGCGGTGTGAAGTACAGATTCTGCCAAGAGCGGCAGAGGAACTTTGAATGGTCCACAACACGCACCCAGTCCAGCTCATCCATAGATACCTCGATGTAGTAGGAGTAGGACCTTAAATAATCAGGAACAATGAAATCATTACATACACGTCACGAATAAATAGGTTCATTAACAGCAAAAAATTAATTTATATTTTTTCATACACGTGCCAGAATTACAACAAACAGAATCAACCAATCAAAACAAAAGTGTAAGAACATAAAACGAACTCTTAAGGAGACTTAAGGAGGTTATGTGAGGAATCATTTTGTGGGAACAGAGATTTTTCCCCCATGGGTGCGTTTTTTATTTTGGAATGACTCTCTATGTAAAGGTAGATTCTTGAAACATGTCAGACAGATGCATACACACACTAAAAGATATGCCCTCTTATCACCTCGCCAAGAGTTTGTTGGAACAAGCAAAACAACGTCTGAGTGCAGTCAGTCAACTACTTCCACCAACAATGAATTGAGCCTGAGTGTGCACGCCAATATTCAATAACAGATTGTGAATTAGACTTTTATATATTTTTTATTGGTCTATTTATTAGTAATTCTCTCCTATTTTATTTTTGTATACATAGGTATGATTGTTGATTACTTTTTAAGATAGTTAGATGCTTTGTCTGCACTGTTTTATTTATCTACACTGAATGGGATTGCCCAGTCTCGTACTTTTATGTGGTTTGTTTAAGTGGGGAGCGACCGGCTTGTCTTACCGACTGTCTCTGTCCCACAGCAGCAGGCGGATGTGGTTGATGATGGACGACTGGCCCAGCTTGACTTGGATCCCCGCTCGCCCGTCCTCCTCGATGGGATGTCTGGAGAAGCCGTGGTCCAGGTCGTAGTTCTGGGTGTCTCCGTCCAGCAGCGCCGACTTCAGCTCCCCTTTCACCACCTGAGCTCCGTACTTCATGGTGGCAATGTTCTCCTCTGGGACTATATTCCAAGACAAAAAAATATGTGAAAATGAATACATGAAATACCAAGAAATAAACTTTACAGAATGTCTGTTTACATAATAGTAATAATGACATTGAGCAGAAGGAGTGAGAGCACTGACTGAGCATGCCGCGGTAGTTAAGGTCCATGTTGCGGCTCTCAGAGCGGGTCTTGATGGCATCCAGCAGGTCGTCTGGGCTCAGCAGACCAGACGGTCGCACCACGTTCAGCATCTCTGTCAGAGTCATGAGTGGCAGCCGGACCGCTGACATCACTTCCTGAGTGTCGGCTCCATCCTCGTGTTGCCGGCACCACCGACTCAAGGCCTGGAAGATCTCCTTCTCACTGGCAGCAAAGGAGTCCCGTCTGACCACCGTCAGCAGAGCAGTCTGCACATACAAATATCAAGTTAGGGATTACGGATTCTTAGTCGAGTATTTGCTTGTTTTCCTGCATTTCATTTGAATGCACTTTCGGGTCAGAATTGGTTATTACTTTTTCACAAGCTGAATTACTTTTTTTGACTGAGTCAAGGGTGCAAAAGCAAATAAACACAGCATTAAAAATATCTTTACCTGGGCATGCAAAGTGTATGGGAACGTTTCTGTGTCAATCGTGAAGTTGACATAACATGACATAAGAATGAACCAGATGCTAAACTAATCACAACTTTTTACTGATCATTCTGTAATGCAACCTCTTACCTTGGAGAGCATGAGGAAGCCGTCAGAATTCAGCACTTCAGGTCCATGTCGGTCCATATAGGCACAGCAGGCCGCACTGAGCGCACTCAGAGAGTACAGACTGGCCACATCAAAAACCAGGCAGACGTTGTTGGTGTGCAGGATGGTGCGGAGGAACTCGGAGGTGGAGTCCTCCAGTGGCTGGAGGCCATAGCGGTGAGCCAGGCCCAGGAAGTCCAGCAGCACCTCTTCCCGGGCGGAGCTGAGGCTGGCCCTGCCCGTGTACAGGTAGTGTAGCAGCATCGAGAAGGCTTCAGCCCGAGTCTCCTCTAAACACACCTCCGCCTGGGGCTGAGACTCTTTCATCCCACCGTACAGCAAGGCCCTGAAGGAGCCAGAAGAAGCAAAAAGTGTTTCTATTGTTTTCAGTGGCCATACATCTTCGTTCTAACGTTCACCAGAGTGTGAAGCTTCAGACTGTCTCAACCAGCTGTCAGAAATCTCACAAGCACATGGTAATCCATTCTGATGAGCAAGCTAAGTAAAAAAAATGGCATAAAGACTGTGTAAATCAAGTGTATATGTAGTGTTAGATGATCCTATCACAGAGCTGAGAGGAGAGGACAAGAGAGGTTGTAAAAATTTAAAAATTTATCAGAAAAATCCTACGTTTTTATTTTTTTTAATATGCATAGCATTACAGCTGTGTTATTCTGCACAAAATACATAGGTAGTTGTTCCCACTTCTAGCCATGATTGTACTGATTCCATAGAGGTGGAGGGCTGATATACTTTATGTTTTTCATGTATAACAGTGAGCAAAATATGAAAAGAGCAAGAAAGCATATCTTGGGGTACTGAGGGCTAACATGACTTCATCAATGTGTCAAAATCAAATAGCGATGATTGCATCTGCTCTGCTTTAAATGTATGTGTTTGTAGAGATGTCTTTCTATTGATGATTTTCCCACAAGGTGTGTGAGATATGACAGACGCTCACCTGAAGTAGTGGCAGCGGGCTGCCAGGATGACCCGGTGCGCCGGGAACCGTTTCCCCTCCACGATGAAGGTAACATCGCTGTACTCCTCGCCGAGCACCAGGGCTCCTAGCTGCTCCGACAACAGGTGGATGTGGTCGATCTCCGACACGGAGGCCAGTGGACGCAGAGGGTGGCTGTTACTCATGGTCGCCCGCTGCCAGTCACATCTAACACAGGAGATAAACTGCATGTAAACCAGACATTTGACGAAAACAAGAGGCAGAGCCGGGAGGTTGGGTCACAGCGCGATGCTAATGCTAAATGCTAACTACAATGTCTTGGAATATAACGGCAGGCGTTAACACGAAGTTACAAAATTCAACATATTCTAGCGTCTATATTCATATTTCAGCGAAACAATGTAATGAACTGGTTGTATATATAGTGATAGTGTTTAGCTACTATGTTGAGCTTTCTTGTTTACAGCCACTGCTGTCACCGACATTTGACACCCGAACAAATGTTAGCTGGCTAACATCGCTAGCTAGCTAACAGCGCACTAACGTTTCCTTTCTTTGACCATTCTGGGGTTTAAACTTACCGAGCACCTCACAGTCACTCCTGTGTATAGAATAGATGTGATTTTTTCTTAAAAAGTCGTGGTTGTTTTCCCCACTATGTAAGAAATTTCAGCACCAAATCCACAATCCTTCCAACATCACACCAACGGAAACCGATTCTGGGTCAACTGAAGGTACTTCCGGTTCGAGACACCGTTCTTCAAAATAAAAGGCTTCTTCCAAGGGGCTGATAAGCATTGTGCAAGGAGTGGAAAGAAACCCAAATAATAGTACAAATTCTTACTTTAAAGGAATCACCAAAGATGCACCGTTTATTGTAGAAAGAAACTATAATAAAGTATATCATTTGACTCTGAACTTTCTGTCAAAACCACTTTATTCTATATGTCTCCTTTAAAATGTTGCTAAAAGAAATAAACCATTTATAATAACTAGATACTGATAAAAACATTAAATTCATTTAAACTGGGAAGCTATGATTGATTCTGCTGATATGAACTTTCACATGACAAATATTCACTGAAAATCTGTTTACACAGAGCAGAGAGGAGGGGACAAGAGAGGCTGAAAGCAGAGGTTATAAAAGTGCAAATTGTTTAATCTGTGCAGTATGTGGAGACCCCATTGTTTTTTTCCCCTAACATTTGTGATATTTGTGGGCAATTTATCAGAGAAATTAAACTTGTGCATTTCTTTTTGTCATGATTGATGTTATAATAACTGTGTTATTCTGCCCAAAAGACATGTTTTAGTTGTTCCCATTTCGAGCCATGATTATTTTAGGTCCTTGCAATGGAGTATTTTTATACCTTGTGGTTTTCTCAGACTCTTGTACCAAAGCCCATTTCAAGGACCAAATTAAGGCCAATCAGGACCATAAACCATTAAGACGTCTTCACTTATTAAGTTGTTTAATAAGTTTATTCACATTCCACCTCCACTCAGTTTGCTTTGCATACATTGATAAAAGGAGATATAAATCGTTGGATTACTGCAAAACAAACCAAAGCAGGTCAAGCTTAACTAAACAAAATATTAAAGAATAACAACATGAGAAAATATATAAAACCTCTTAACCTTCATAAGTTATGATTGCATGTTAAATGCAAATACAGCCCCAATACATGTTATATGAAACTCAAATGGAAATACACTCTTTACTGAGCACAAGAACGTGCATTATGACAAGTTCCCCAAGCAAAATGTGTTTAGTTTTTTTATGCAATTACATTTTAAGCATCCACCCATATATGTGTTGCATTATGACTTCCCCTTTTTACTTTGCAACACAAGTTAACCTGCTACATCCCCTTTTAAGCTATTTACAATAATCCACCCTAGACGTGATCATGAGAAACCTGAGCAGAGATGAGGAAAGACGCTCATGAGGACATGGTCCGTTGGGTTATTTCAGTGAAGCGTAGAGGTTGCCTGGATCAGCGAGGGAGGCTCTCACAGTGCTGTACATCACTGCATCATCATCGGTTTTTCTCCGAATCTTGAAGGAAACAATGAAACGCAGATTACACAAAAGGAAATGATACCACTTAACAACCGTAATGTTACTATTAAAGATAGCAGTGGAAAGAGGAATTAACAATATCCCACACACAGAGCAACATAAAGAAAAATCATCACTTATAAGAACAAACTGAATAAAAGCAACATGATTATTACTCCTCATGTAATCATCACAAGTGAGACCAGTAAGTCAGCTGACCTGGGCTGTGCTGTTGGTGTTCCTGGTGTAGCTGACGGAGGCGTAGGAAATACCGTGTTCAGGATCAGCCTGCAGAGAGACAACAACATGACTTTATATGGTTATTTGATGTCTAAATCTTGGCTTCCAGAAATCCAGTTACACCATCTAACTTCCCCCTTTCATCTGTATTGCAAACCCTCAGAAGGTCAGGTCTCTATATATAAATAAATAGAGCTGAATAGAGAACAAATTTTTGTACAGTAGTGTTTGATTGCACCTTGTCCTGGTTGGTTTTTGGAGCAGACAGGGTCCCTGCAGGGTTCGAGGTCAGCCCCTGCACATGATGCATGTTACAGTTCAGTCAATGCACATTACAAACAACACCTGTGCAGCGTATCAGGAACATCTGTGCAGGTTTCAGGAAATGGTAGTATGATGGGAGTGCCTTAACGTCTTCAAATTTTAGGCTTCAATCTAATAAATGAATGCAATATAATACAAATACTTTATGAAGCTTGTAATGTTCAGTTTTTGCAGACACTTCCTCTTTATGCACAGATGGATGAGTGAACCGACCTTCAGCTGCACAATGTCACTCAGAGAGACACATACTGACCATGAAAAGATGCACAATGATCACAAAAAGACATGAAACAACTCCAAATGGACATAAACTGACAGATGCAAAACAACTTAAAGAGACACAGAATGACCTTAAAGGGACAGAAACCCTAAAAAGGTACAAACAAAAAGACAAAAAGACACACAATATTATTCATGAGACAATACAACGCAGACACAAAATGACTACAAATAGACACAAAATGACTTCATAGACACACAAAGTGACCAAAACATACACAAAATGACCGCAAAGACATACAAATCAAGAAAAAGGGACACAAAATGCTGACAAATAGACACAAAATGACTACAAAGAGAAACAACATGAACACTAGAGAGGCAAACTACAAAGTGACTCAACAAAAGGACACAAAAATACCACAAACAGACACACAAATACTACAAGGAGACACACAACAACTAAAACAGACACAAAATCACTTAAGAGCAACAATGATCTTATAATCCCCTGATTCATTCATACTGATGTAAATATGAGTGTTGTGCACCTTTCTCCTTTACCACCGTCACTTCTTTTTGCACCCACATTCTCTTCTGGTGAAGTTCAGTCACACCATCCGACTTCCCCTTTTTATCTTCATTGCACATTTATCTTTGACCCTTTGACCCCTTAGGTTTAATACAGTCAGTGAAGTTGGTCGAAATGTAAAGAACAGTTTTTAAACTCACAAGCTTGTCATTCATCCGTGTTTTCTTCCCTGAAAGACAAAACAAAGGGCTGCATTAAGCTTCACGTTTCACTAAAATGTTTCTAACAGTTTAATCTGTGGATGTTTTTACCTTTAGTTCTCCTCCAGATGAGGACAGCCACAGTGATTATTAGGAGTGCTCCTAAAACTGCAGCCACGATGATGTACACCAACATTTCTGCAAAGGGAAAACATATGTTTAAATCACTTTGGCTGCAGCTGGTGAATATCTTGTGAGAGAACTGTGAGTGAGTGTTTCGACCTTAATTGCAACAAAATATTAAAGAATAAGTTGGATACGATTGTTGAGTGACTACCTGATAGTTTTGTCAGAGCATCATTGTTACCTGCTGTTTCGAGTCCAGTTGTTGGTTCTGTTGTGATGTCAAACTTTCAATCTAAATCATTCCCATCAGATTAAAGTAACCTGAAGCAGCTCAACGTGTTCTCACCTGATTTTTTAACTGTGGAAGGAGGGCTGAAGGGAAACAGCTGCACTTGTCTGCCATTAGTCACTTCACAGGTGAAAGAGTTTTTCTCTGATGTGTAACTAAAATAAGAAGCAGGAAAGGTCACAGAGGCGTAGCATCCAGACTGTGATGTCCTCAGTTCTGGGTTGTCTTCATCCACAGCTTGACCCTGAAACAGCCACTTCACTGTGTGTCTGCATTGATCAAACACCGACACAGAGCATCTTAAGGTCACCTCATCATCAGAGTCCATCTGTTCAGTCACTGGTGAAAATAGAGATATTAAGACAGAAAGAGTCAAATTAACTTTATCACTGACAAACCTTATATGTATTGATGTCACACAGTGTAAAACGTTTCAGTGTAAATTTACGGTGATTAACTGGCAGCAGCTTTGGTTGTTTTCGTATTCAGTATTCAGTGTAAATGTACATTAAATGCATGTAAATAATGTCATTCTTAGCAGGTAAAGCAGCTGTCAGTTAATTTTTTACTGAAAAGATTTACAGTGGAATTACTGCAATGTTTCAGTATATTGTTCTAACAAGACATTGTGAAGTCATTATGATGTAAATACTCACTTTTAACAACAGACAGAATAAGCGAAGAGTCTTGAATTTGATTTGATCTGAACTGTCTGCAGGTATAAAAACCAGCATCCTCCTCTGTGACGTTCTTTATACCCAGAGAACAGTTCTTTGTAAGATTCAGTCTGTCTGATTTAGCTCCAGCCCCTCTACCAATCCGCCCTCTTGAAATCAGATCTACTGCCGAGTTACTTCTTGATCCACTGAAGAGCCACGTGGTGCTGTTACAGTTATTCTGACCCTCTATCAGATTTTTACAAGACAAAGTGACGTCAGCTCCAATTCTGACAGTGATGACAGGATCTGACTGTCCCATCGCTGTTTTAAGAACATGAGAGAGAAAAATAAAGAATAAATGATATCAAAGTCTGTATGAAGATCATTTTACACACAATAACAGTTCACTCTGGTTTACAGTTCTCTAAACTCTCTGGAAAACAAACTGACTGCTCTGGTTAAATGAACATTTGGTAATAAATTAACATTTCTGTACTTTCTGTATTTTCATCCTGTTTCTGTGCTTCATATCCTTACCTGTAAAAGGAAGCAGCAGCATCAGAAATAAAGACAGTTTAATCCCTCTGAGTTCAGCCATGGTGCCTCTCTGTCTCTCTCTCTGCTTCTTCTTCCTGTCAGACTCTTAAACACTTGCTTCTTATGGACAAATGTTGCATTTACTTCCTCTAATCATTGATATTCCACTTCCTCATAATGACCGTCATCCTTCTTTTCTCTCATATGTCACAAATTTACTCTGAAAAAGTGACTCAGTCAAGGTGAGCGCTGTGTCAATTCCTGTTAGTTTGCTTTGATTACTTCATGTCAAAGCTTGAACCCTTTGAGGTGAAACTTGGGAACTGTGTAGTATATATATATATA
>CAFUXE010000096.1:169993-182525 GCA_903364295.1 Serranus cabrilla
ATATATATAGCAAATCATTTTCTTTTTTTTCAGTCAACCAGAAATTCTTACATTTTCAAATTTAACTAGTCAGATTGTTTTTTTAACTACATGTGAAAAAAATATTTTCAAAATACAAATTTTGAATCCATTGAGTAATTAATGCCTAATAATATATGAACTTTGTTAAAATTTGAGTACACACTCTTGAAGAGTCTTTCAAAATATAAAACAAAGGAAAAAAAGAAAACATATTATATATTATATTACCACCGTTTGAAAAGGAGAAAAAAAATCTACATCAATAAAATTACATTTTGGGTTTCAAGGGGTTCAAGGACCAACTGAACATACGTGCAGACACACGTACAGAGTCTGACAGCAGCTTCATCAAGCAAAGAAGAAGAAGAGGAAGTTGAACGTGGGAAGATTGTTAGTTGAGGTAAATGTTTGCAGACATGCGGCTTGTTTTTCTTCAGACAGTGTTTATTAGAAATTAACCAGAATTACCATAATTCCACTCTTTCTGCAGCTGGTGCAACCTGGTGACACTGTATCAGCTGCAGAGAACACAGATAAGATGACGTGTTACTGGTCTGAGACCTGTTGGTTCCTTTTTTTAAACCTGAGAACTAAAGAAGTGTTCTGGTGAGAACGTGGGTAACAGAGCTGTGGAGGTTTCACCCTCTCATGAGAACCAGATAAACACCGGAAACACACAAGCAGACAGGATTATTATAAACCCTACAGGTAATTCATATATATTTATGTATATTTTATTGCGTTTTTACATAGAATTCACTGTTATTTAACATTACAAACCATTAAGCAATTGAAATATTTGTATTTCATACTATTCAATATAATTATAACTGATAAATATCATGGGGGATTATATTAATGTACAGATTTCAACTTCCATGATATTGTTAATATTTGTAATTAAAATAATTTACAATTTAGGGCATTTGCAAAAAAAACCTTTTATATAATACAGTACATTCCTGGAAAAAAAAACTTTATTTTACATTGTAGCCTGGAATATTATTTATCTGTTCATTCTCAGGTCACTTTGGGTGCATTTCTTACTATATTTATTTACACATTTGAGTGCTCAGTGAGAACAAAGCTGTTAACAAAGCTGGTTTGGCTTTTTCACTTCATGTAGAAGACAAAACAAGAAAAACCCTGGGAAATATTACAGTAAATCTCTGGAAAAAAATGTCAAGAAAATAAAAAACAATAAGCCATGCAAAACTTAAACTGATCTAAAGAGACTTTTGTTATCTCAGCGCTTCAGCTGCTCGTATAAATGTGATGTTCTGTAGCTGCAGTGAAGTCTTTTCTTCTGGTGAGGTGATGTTGATATGAAGGTTGTTTATTATCACATTCTGACTGAAGGCTCTCCAACGTTTTCATAGTTCACCACACCATCAGCTCCACCTCCATTATTATCCACCTGTGAAACACAACACAAAGAACCTGAACGCACCGTTCAGGTTCTTCGGACCCTGTCTGCTGCACCTGAACGCTTCACTGTTTGGCTTCTTATTGAGTTAAAACAACCAGACATTCACCGTCCTTCTTTACTTCAGCACTAACAGTTACCAGCAGCAGACAAACATCATTTACACTGACTGATAGTCCCCGATCAACAAGACCTCCAGCATAAACGACAGAACAGGTCGTGTGTCAGTCCCACCCTTTACGTCACACATGTACGTATCGCGGCTCGCGGTACAGCGCGGCGCGTTCTAAAAATAGCACACACGTCATTTTACATACAAGTACGGCTCGTGGATGTAAAAAAGCCGCAGTTTTGTTGTGTTTATGCTACAAAACCACTGACATAGGTTTAGGGCAAATAACTTCCTGGTTAGGCGTTATAAACGACACTTTAAACAGGAAATAAACGTACGTAAATGGCGGAAGTGAAGTAGTTATGAGGGTGACTACCGGAAGTTAAGTAAAAAAACCTAATAAACGTTCAAAAACGTGATTCACGTAACTCACGTAAACAAAGTTAGTTAAATTAAAAAGCGTTACTTTCCTCTTCACACGGGACACGAACCCCCTTCTCCACCATTTGTTCGACCCATCCATCACCCGCTCTAGATGCGGCAAACGCCATATTTACTTTGCAACAGCATCAATCAGGACTACTGTGTGACTGTGGTGGGGGCATAATGGAGGAGGGTGAAACATGTAAATATAGATCGTATTTTGCTGTCTGTACACACGACTTATAATTAAGTTTTTGAGGGAGACCAGTCCGCCCTTATCATTCATTATCAGTTAACTTTAGTTGTTTTTTACTCACCTTGTTGTCATCAGGTGGTCTCCGGCTGCCTGGAAAATAAAACACAGTTTGAGCTGCAAAACTGACAGTTTGTGTTCATGATTCTGAACAAAATGTTGGTGTGAACTTTGTAACCGACCTCGATCTCTGATGAGAAGAACAGTGATCACAGTCACGAGGAGGAGTTCAGCCACACGCATCACCAACATGATGTAGTCCAGAGAGGAGCAACCTGCACAGGTCATGGAGTCATAACAGCAACAAGTGTCAGAGAGAGAGATTGTAGAAACAGATCCATAACCTGATAGTTTAGGTGGAGCATCGTTGTTACCTGCTGGTTTGTTGTTTTCACATGTTGTTGTTGGTTCTGTTGTTGTTGTTGGTTCTGTTGTGTTCTCATCTGAACAGAAGAACCACCAAATATTTTAGATAATTATCTCCATTAGATTTTAAACAGTTCAACATGTTCTCACCTGGTTTCTCACCTGCAAACTGAGGGCTGAAGGAAAACAGCTGCACTCTGTCACGACGAGTCACTTCACAGGTAAAAGAGTTATACCTGGATGTGTAACCAAAATCAAAAGTAGAAAAGGTCACAGAGGCGTAGCATTCAGACTGTGATGTCCTCAGTTCTGGGTGGTCTTCATCCACAGCTTGACCCTGAAACAGCCACTTCACTGTGTATCTGCATCGTCTATATATCGACACAGAGCATCTTAAGGTCACCTCATCATCAGAGTCCATCTGTTCAGTTACTGGTGAAAATAGAGATATTAAGACAGAAAGAGTCAAATTAACTTTATCACTGACAAACCTTATATGTATTGATGTCACACAGTGAAAAACGTTTCAGTGTAAATTTACGGTGATTAACTGGCAGCAGCTTTGGTTGTATTTTTATGTATTCATTTATTTTACAGTTTCTTAATGTGTATTACTGAAAATAAATTGACCTTATATTACTATATTCTTGTTTATAAGCTGATAACACAATGCTGTTCACAGCTCTGTCAGTAAATTACTGTCTATTAACAGAACTCTATCAACCGTCAGTGTAAATGTACATTAAATGCCTGTAAATGATGTCATTCTCCCAGATTGCATTGCGACATCAATACAGTAGACTGTAAATGTCTATAAATGTCAGTCTAAGGATTACAGTGTACTTTCAAGTATTTCAATTTATAAAATGTATTTCAAAAATACAGTAAGAAACAAAAAATAAACAGTACTTTCCAGGTAAAGCAGCTGTCAGTTATTTTTTTACTGAAAAGATTTACAGTGGAATTACTGCAATGTTTCAGTATATTGTTCTAACAAGACAGTGTGAAGTCATTATGATGTAAATACTCACTTTTAACAACAGACAGAATAAGCGTAGAGTCTTGAAATTGATTTGATCTGAACCGTCTGCAGCCATAACGACCAGCATCCTCCTCTGTGACGTTCTTTATACCCAGAGAACAGTTCTTTGTAAGATTCAGTCTGTCTGATTTAGCTCCAGCCCCTCTACCAATCCGCCCTCTTGTAATCAGATCTACTGCCAAGTCTCTTCTTGATCCACTGAACATCCATGAGGTGCTGTTACAGTTATTCTGACCCTCTATCAGATTTTTACAAGACAAAGTGACGTCAGCTCCAATTCTGACAGTGATGACAGGATCTGACTGTCCCATCGCTGTTTTAAGAACATGAGAGAGAAAAATAAAGAAAAAAATGCAATTAAAGTCTGTTTGAAGATCATTTTACATACTTCTCTTGACTCACCAGGAAACAAACTGACTGCTCTGGTTAAATGAACATTTGGTAATAAATTAACATTTCTGTATTTTCATCCTGTTTCTGTGCTTCATATCCTTACCTGTAAACGGAAGCAGCAGCATCAGAAATAAAGACAGTTTAATCCCTCTGAGTTTAGCCATGGTGCCTCTCTGTCTCTCTCTCTGCTTCTTCTTCCTGTCAGACTCTTAAACACTTGCTTCTTATGGACAAATGTTGCATTTAGTTCCCTTTATTTGTTGAAGTGCCTCCTCCTCATAGCGACCGTCATCCTACTTGTTTCTCAAATTTACTCAGAAAAAGTGACCCAATCAAGATGAGCGTTGTGTCACTTCCTGTTAGTTTGCTTTAATGCCTTTCAATCAAAACATCAACACTTGTTTAAAACTGTGTAGTGTTTCTGATTGAAATTAGACAGAAACTACATATTTTATGAGACAAATGTTGCATTAATTTCCTTTATTTGGTGACGTGCCTCATCCTAATTATAACTGTCATCCTTCTTTTCTCACTTGTCACCAATTTAACATGAAAAAGTGACTCATTTAAGTTGGACAGTCCCGTCTTGTTTGCTTTAATTGCTTTTATAGTGCCTGACAACTCAAAATGTACCTCTGTATCCTGTCCATTTTAAGAAGTGATAAAATGTTGGGATGTAACTAAGTACATTTACTCAAGTGCTGTACTGAAGTATCAATTTGAGGCATGTGTACTTTGTGTTTGAGTATTTCCATTTTATGTACTTTCTACTTTACTACATTTGTCTGACAGCTTTACTTATCTATGACCGTTTTGTCCGAAGCGAAAACCAATATATTATCTAAAGTTTTGTCAGGATTAAGTGGAAAAATTCCTCATCACAAAGCTGAAAACAGCTGCTTTTCTGACTTTTCCTCACTGGACAGCCACGCTGCAAACATGATAATCTTATAGAATATGATGCATTTCTGCAGATTAAACCACCCAACAGGATATAAAGGAGTTATAAATGAGCACAACCTGATCAGTAAAACCAACATTTACATTAATGCAGCAGCGAAATCAATCCAAAAACATCATATATTGAAGTTAAACAACAGGAAACATGTTGTTGCAACATTTTATTTCACAAAGCTGTCGAAATGTCAGTCTGGGTTGGGTGTCCTCTTGCTCAGTCACTCTCCTTTTTTGTTTCTTCCTATTAGTCCACAATAACGTCCTGGTTGTTTGTTTGTTTTTGGCCTCTTTAAGTCCTCTTAACTGGGGTCCCTTGTCTTCTAGCCGGGCTCTGGGTCTGGCATGACACCAGCCCTGCCCTGGGCCTGGAAACCTCCTCCTCACACTGGTCCAAAGCTGCTATGCTAGTGGTGTAAACAACAACACTCCGGTGCCCTGAGAACTCCTGCAGCAGAGCTAGAAGCAGTTATTGTTGGGCTTTACTTCAGCAACAAGCATCAGGAAACTCCATAAATCCAAGAGAATGGCAGCAGTGCAGTCAGATGAAGAAAAGGAAATATTTTATCCACAAAATATGATCCAGCTTCATGGAAATGATGTAGGTGGTGTTGCCACAGAGCCACTTCTCCAGGCGGTTGGCACCCGTCTACCAAAGTTACATCATGCAGGAAGAGGAAAGTGGGAATCCCAGTGGTGCCATTCCCTCGTCGTCAAGCCAGTGTAGTAAAAAAAAAAAGCCATGTGTTATTTCTTGAAAACTTTTTGTCAGCCGTTTTGTTATTTATCCTGTTCGTTTTCTCCGTCCATTTCAATAGACAGGGTAAAAAGACACTCTATAAAGTCTTTTAATCAACCTTTTTTATATATGGCTGTATTTAGAGTTAAATCCACCACTGCAATATTTTTCTGTTTTTGGAACATAATTGGGTTCTGATCTGTTTCTTTTTGCAAATAATACTTGTAATACTTTACTGAAGAGAAGGATCTGAATACTTTTTCCACTACTTCTCCTTTTCACAAAAAGGAGCAATAAAATGCCGCCATAAGAATTTTTCTAATCATCAGTGGTTGAATGTACTCCAGTACTCTACTGGATGGTGGCGTAGAGGTCGCTGGGGTCAGCAGCAGAAGAAGAAGCTTTCACTGTGCTGTAGGTCACTGTATCATCCTCATCCTCATCATCTTTACCCCGAACCTGAAAACAGACAGACAACACAAAAAATACACGTTTTGAAAAGAGAGAATAATGCATCATTATGATATCCAGCACCACAAAAACCCAACACAATGCTCAAAACTGAAAGAATATCACAACAACCACCACACAGCTTACTTTACTGCTGTTGTTCCTGGTGTAGCTGACGGAGGCGTAGGAAACACCATCTTCAGGATCGGCCTGCAGAGAGAAAACCTCATTATGGCTTCAGTGGATTATACTCTGATGTCCCACCAGCTGTTGGATCCAAGAGTCTCATAGATCTACAAGCCAGTGAGTGAAGCTTTGTGCAGTGTGAAGTGTGTGATCTCACCGTGTCCTGACTGCTCTCTGGAGCAGGCCGAGTCCCTGCGAGGTTTGAGGTCAGGCCCTGGACAAAGAGCGAGTTCAGTCAATGCACATGTTGTCAGGCTGCAACACAACACACCTGTGCAACATATCAAGTCAATCTGTGCAGGTTTCAGGTAACAGTAGTGACCAAGAAGATGCAAAATGATCACAAAGAGACATGAAAATTATCTAACTCTCTCAGCAACAGTATTAAAGTTAATAATAAATAACTCACAGCATCAGCGTTCCTCTGCGTTTTGTTCCCTGAAAAGACAAAAAAGTGTCTGGATTAAGCTTCACGTTTCACCTAAATGTCTTGTTTACTGAAGTTTAATCTCACCTTTAGTTCTCCTCCAGCTGATGACGGCCACAGTGATTATTAAAACTGCTAAAGCTGCAGCCACGATGATGTACACCCACATTTCTGCAAAAGTAACAAAGTATTTTAAGCATTTTAGTAAAATAAAATGTAGAAAATGTTGAGTGACTACCTGGCAGTTTTGCTGAGCCACCATCAAGAGCCGCTCTTTCTTTTCCAGCTGCTGGTGTCATTTCTCTTCTTGTTATTGTGTTGTCACCTAAACAGAAGAACACAACTCAACAAACTCTTCTGATGTCATATCTCAACTTCAAATCCTTAAAATGAACAAATCTGTGATCAGTTTGTGGGGACTTGAAGCAGCTCATCATATTCTCACCTTGTTTCTCAGCTGAGGGCTGAGGAGGGCTGAAGGGGAACTTCTGCACGTTGTTACCATCAGCCACTTCACACTCAAATACGTTATACCTTGCTGTGTAACTCAAATGTTCAATAGGAAAGGTCACAGAGGCGTAGCATTCAGACGGTGCAACCCTCAGTTCTGGGTTGTCTTTACCCGCATCTTGACCCTGAAACAGCCACTTTGCTTTGTGTCTACATCTTTGAAGTTTTGTCACAAAGCATCTGAACGTCACCTCGTTATTGGTGTCGTCCTGTTCAGTCACTGGTGAAGATGGAGATGTTGTGAGAGAAAGATTACAATAAACTCCATCACTGTAATCACATTTATTAAAGTATATTGTTGAGACAAAACAGTTTGTATAGAAATACTCACATTTAACAACAGCCAGATCAACCCCAGAGTCGTGAAGTGGTCCTAATCTTTCCTCTCTGCAGAAATAACGACCAACAGCATCCTCCTCTGTGACGTTCTTTATAACCAGAGCACATTTCTCTGAGACTCTCAGTCTGTTTGACTTATCTTTGGCCTGTTCACCGATCTGCCCTTCTGTAACCAGAACCACTGATCTGCGACTTGAATCACTGAAGAGCCATGTAGTGCTCTCACAGTTATTCATGTCATCTTTTAGACTTCCACAGGGTAAAGTGACGTCAACTCCAACTCGGACAATCAAGGAGAGGGATTGCAGTCCAGTTACAGCTATAAAAATAAAGAATAGAAATAAAACATTTACTATTAACGTCAGCAGGAAAATCATATCAGATCATTTGGTGTGCAAAGTAACAAGTACATCATCAAAAAGATGCATGAAAACTTGTGGAATGATCAGGAATGGTTTCTTAGAGATCGCAAAAAAACTGCAATAAAATTTCCCATTGAAAATAATGGGAAAACAACATGAGAGCACTCAGAGACCCCTCACTTTGGGGCAATGCCAATTCGCTATACTTTAACGTACAAAAGTGATTAAAAGTGTAAATGGGTCAAGAGACCTCAGACTTTATTGGGCCTAATGGGCATTTTTATTCCTTGCATGCTTTTCACAAAATCGCAGTTTGCGTTTTAGGGTTTTTCCGAGTGTTTTTAATGGGTGTGTATTGGACGGAATGTTCAGAGTTAGAGTGGATGACATCACAGCTAGAGTGGAGAGAGGCTCGGACTTTTTCTGAAATTTCTCTGAAAAAACTTTGGTGGTTCCCACAACTTTCACCCTCCATAAATCATTTTCAGGAGAAACTGTAGAGAAATTCGTGCTCTTCGCAGACATCCTACTCTGGAATCAGTCGGATGCACAGATTTGTCTCAGTGAGCCTGAATGTTACAGCAACTCCAACCAACTGTCCCATAGAGACTAATGTAAATGGGACCTGAAATTTCTACAAGAAACAGAAAAAGAACATTTTCTAACCAACAATCTTGCTCACATTTATTTTTACGACAGATGTGAAACCTACATCAATACGTTCAGCAGAAACTTCTCTTTCTGATGGTACTAATATTTTGTTGTAAGGACTCACGGTTTTTGAAAAAAACGTTCTCAGCTGTCAGATATTGTGCCCCTCCCCTCTCCACTCTCTAATGCTAATCACAAACATCTGTCGTACTTAAAGCAATGAGTATTAAAGTAATGAGTAGTTGTTGAGAAGCAAGAAGTCGTTTAGTAGAATGAAAGAGATGCAACTTTATTTTAACAGGAAACCCAAGAGTGTGAGGACTCATTGCAAAATATAGTTATTACATATTAATAGGAAGTGAAGGGTGTGGCTGTACTGTAAAACTCCGGCACAACATCAACATTTCTGCTTAAACTTTCTAATTTTAGATACATTTTCAATCAAACTTTGAAGATATGCCTCTTTATTGCTTTACAAGAGTCCACTAAACTCATCTGGCTGCAAAAAGAAACCACTTGGCTGTAAGTTACATTATTATTATTATTAAAAACAAAATGTTTCTGTTATTGACAAACATATTATATGTATCCGTACCTGTAAACTGAAGCATCAGTATCAGAAATAAAGACATTTTAATCCATCTGAGTTGAGCCATCATGCCTCTCTGCCTCTTTTCGTCTCGTGAGTCTCTCTAGTTGCTTTTTAAAGAAATTTTGTTCCTCTATTGTGACTTCCTCATCCTGTTTTTCTCTCATCTGCCATTTCTCAGTTTAGACCATCGACAGTGATGCATATGAGATGAGAGTTGTGTCACTTTCTGCTAGTTTGCTTTGATATAAAAACATTTAAAAAAGAATATAATATGATGCATTTCTGCAGATTAAACTACCCACTATAATATAATATGATATACAGGAACACAACCTGAAACATCCACAGCAGAAAAAGCAACATAAACAATAATACAGTGGTAATATTAATCCCCAAACTTCATAATGAAACACTGAAAAGAATCATGTCAGTACTTTTGCAGCTCATACTTACATCATTTGTCTTGGGCAAAGTCTCTGAATACTCTTCTCACCACTGGTTGGTACTTCTGCTTTTCACATTGTTCTATTACTTAACTTACTGCGCCCTCTACTGGACAAAAAGGATTCTTACAGCGCTAAAAATGATCATTAAAATAGTTCTGATAGAAGCATTTATCAATATCAGCTGTTAAAGAAAGAGCTGTAACTACTCCTGACTCTGAAACAGACATTCACAGTAAATTATATTTACCTTTAAGTATCACAGTGTGAGCACATGAAGGGATCACAAAACACAGTGTGGAATTAGTGGTTAACATTTACTTATTTGCAGATTATAATATTCTCAGATAGAATACAGACTGAAACATCCCAAAAAATATGGAATCAGCCATCATAAAATATTATTTAAATGAATCCTTCTGCACACTGAGCTCAAGCTGCTTCAAATACAAGCAGTGAATCTTAAAATCAGAAAAGTTTTTTTTACAGCTGATAGTGTGATGGAGGCAGAAGTGTCGGTCAAACTCCATCAGCAGATCAGATGTTTTCATAGTTCACTGTGTCATCGTCTACGTCATAATGCACCTGGGAAACACAACACGACACAATCAAACACACACTTTAATCCCACTCCTCTGATCTGTAGGCGTCCACTGATCACAGAGGAAAAGAAAAGAATAATGTCATGATAACTGTATTTTCTCGGACGAGATATTGTTCCATAAATAATTGCGATAAAGAATATTATCGTCCTTTTATGGCCATTTAATGCCCCTGATGAAATCATAATATAATGGTATAATAATAAAGGAACACCCAGTCAAAGAGCAGTGAACTGTGTGTGTGTGTGTGTGTAGGAGCTGTCTGAACCCCGCCCACGGTGAAACTACAGAAAGCCTAAACATGGACTCCAAGCAGTTTTACTCACTGTTGCCTTATATTTCACTGCAATATATATAAATTATATATATAATCTCTAAATCCTGCAGCTCTGTGGAATCAGCACAATCATGGCTAGAAGTTGGAACAACTTAAACACATCTTTTGTGCAGAATAACACAGTTATAATGACAGAAATCATAAAAAGAAAGAACAAAAGCAAATGTTTCTCATTAATATATTTTTTTTTAAATGTGAATAAAATGTATTTAAACTTTTACTAATGCCCACAAGATGAATATTAGAAAAGAGGGTCTATTTGCAATTTCCAGCCTCTTCTGTCCTCTCCCCTCAGCTCTGTGTAAACAGATTTTAGGTGAATATTTGTCTCAGCAGAATCAGTAATGGCTTCACAGTGTCTCTGAGGAGCAGAAATATAAAGATTTTACTCTTCTATTCGATCACATTTTCCAAACGGAATCTTACTTAACCTATGATCCATTCAAGGACTGTTGGAAAATTCAGATTTTCACAAGGATTCAGAGAGGATTAAGAGGGTTCAGTTAAAGATCCTGAACCAGCCCTTTAATCTGGATCTCATCATGTTCGGTTTTATGGACTGGAGGTGTTGATTCAGATCCATTTGTGTTGTTGTAATGAGCTGCATTATATTATCATGCATGGGTACCAACTTTCAAAACGTTTCATTATTGTTAAAAACTCACCGTGAGTTCATCCATCTGTGTTTTCTTCTCTGAAAAACAAGACAAAAGATCAATTTTTCATATGGAAATCCACGTCGATGAAAACCTCTGGTTCATACATTTAATCTACAGATTCTCACCTTTCGTTCTTATCCAGATGTTGACAGACACAACAGATGTTATGAGTGCTGCTAAACCCACAGACACAATGATCCACCTCCACTGGTCTGAGATGGAAGGAAAGAAAACAGTCGTGGCTTTTAGACTTCGAGAGAGAAATAAACATAACTTACATTTAATTACAGTAAAATGTGTAAATGGCCAACTATCAGTGCAAACATGTGTTTGATTTCAGTTCAAGTTCTTCAACAATAAATCAATAACCATTTGCTTGATCACTTTCTATTCACTGTATTAAACTGCAAAGAAATGTTTGTTATATTTTCTATATAGTGAGTCTACTAGATGGTCTTTCCCCCCATGATTTAACAAAAAACAACAACAAAAGATTCAACAAATGAAAGAAACTGAACATTACAGGAAGACAAAGGTTTTAGAGAAATAATTTGTATTCTATGAACGTACTTTGTAGTTGCTGGTGTTCGTTGTTTCCAGCTGCTGTTGATTCTGTTGTTGTCTCCTCATCTGAACAGAGAAACACAACTCAACAAACTGCTGTGATAAAATAAACTCATATTTTAGATAATTATTTAACACAGCTCAGCATATTCTCACCTGAGGACTGAGGGCTGAAGGCAAACAGCTGCACCTCGTCAGTGTAACCATCAGTCACTTCACAGGTAAAAGAGTTACACCTCGCTGTGTAACCAAAATGATGAACATTAAAGGTCACAGAGGCGGAGCATCCATACGGTGATGTCCTCAGTTCTGGGTTGTCTTTACCCACATCTTGACCCTGAAACAGCCACTTTACTGTGTCTCTACATCGTACAGGTGTCGTCAATAAACACGTGAACGTCACCTCATCATCAGTGTGGTTCTGTTCAGTCACTGGTGAAGGTGGAGATATCAAGAGACAAAAAAAGATTAAAATAAGCTTCATCACTGTCATGATTCTTCATCCAATATTTGAGTATTTTGTACAAACAAGACCAGTGGTGTGCACAGGGGGCAAAATCGCGCTAAAGTGTCCTCTTGGAAGGCAAAAATGTGCCTAAACTGCCCTCTTGGGAGGCAAAAATGCGCCTGAACTGCCCTCTTGGGAGGCAAAAATGCACTTAAAGTGCCCATTTTGGTGGC
>CAFUXE010000096.1:182878-200295 GCA_903364295.1 Serranus cabrilla
CCTAAAGTGCCCATTTGGTAGGCAAAACGTGCTTAAAGTGCCCTCTTGGAAGGCAAAAATCGATTAAAGTGCCCTTTTGGGAGGCAAAAATGCGCCTAAACTGCCCTCTTGGGAGGCAAAATGCACTCTAAAGTGGGAGGCAAAACACGCCTAAACTGCCCTCTTCAGTGGCAAGAACACCCTGATGTGCCCTTTTTTTTGCTTTTCGCCCCTGCCCTTCAAAAAGTCTGTGCATGCCACTGAACAAGACAGTTTTAGCTTAATACTCACTGGTAACCACAGCCAGGTAAACCACAGAGTCTTGTTGTCCTAATCCTTCCTGTCTGCAGTAATAACGACCAACATCCTCCTCTGTGATGTTCTTTATAACCAGAGAACAGTTCTTTGAAACACTCAGTGTGTCTGATTTAGCTCTGGCTGCCCCAACAACCTGCCCTCTTCTAACCAGCACTGTTGCCATGACTCTTGAATAAGTGGAGAGCCACATAGTGCTCTCACAGTCATTATGATCATCTCTCAGACTTTCACAAGACAAAGTGACGTCATCTCCAACTCTCACAGTCGAGGAGCGAACAAGCTGTCCAGTTACAGCTGCTGAGGATGTGAGAAATAAAAACAAAGAGAAATAAAAATGGATGAGTGAAATTAGTAGGGAGATCAATTCAGATACACTTTCAATAAAAGAGTTTGAAAATATGCCTCATTACAGCTTTTAAGGACACCACTAAACTCACCTCGCTTCAACAAGAATCTACTCAGCTGTAACATTAAAGATATTAATAACTAGCTGTTTTTATGTTTCTGTCATTCATATAAATATTAAACGTATCCTTACCTGTAAACTGAAGCATCAGTATCAGAGAAAAAGACCTTTTAATCCATCTGAGTTCAGCCATCGTGTCTCTATTCTTCTCAGAAGTCTCTAAACTAGTTGAGTTTTAAAGAAATTTAGTTCCTCTATTGTCACTTCCTCATCCTGCTTTTCTCTCATCTGTCATTTCTTAATTTAGACCATCGACAGTGACTCAGTGGAGACGAGCGTTGGGTCATTTCCTGTATAAAATAAAATGAACGGGGATATACCGGTAGATACATCAGAATGACTGACTGCAAGTTCATCAAGCAAAATATTCCTTATTATTTGCTTATTTACATTTTAAGCAGTTAATAATTTGGGTTTTCATCATCATCATAAATGACACTGACTTCATCACCACTGCACACAGTTTGAGACTTGCTGCTGTGGGCACCTCATCATGTTTCTCTGCTGGAACTCTAGAGGGCACAATTTCATGTTCTGTCTTCTGTCAGCATCTCAGAGGGCTGTTAAACTGCTTTTTTGTTTTTAAATGTCTGAATCCGCCAGTGAGAGTCTGCTGCTGCAGGTTTGCTTCACTGCTTGGTTTGGTCACCTTTGTGTTGTAACTTTACAACACTTGTAAGAGGAGGGAGGGTGAGCTATGACTGCTGTAAGGACAGTCATAGGAATGGATATTACACTAATTATTACACTAGGAGCACATGAAGGAACCACAAAACAGTTTAGAATTATAGGTGAACATGTTTTATTCACAGATTATATTGTTATCAGACAGAATAAAGAGAAGCCTGTTACTAACTCTATGAAGTGAAGGTGTTCAAAATACACACATCCTAATGAATAACAACAATCAACAGACAGCAATGCTTAAAAAGTGCATTAAAATAACATTAGTGAGCTCAAGCTGCAACAGCTTCAAATGTAAGTTAAGTAAATGTTAAAATCAGCTCTGAAATCTGCAGCTGGAAGATTATTTAATCTCTTTTCTTTATAAATTGAGATAAAATCCACCTGCTGAGTTCTGATCTGACTGCTGTTTAGAGAAGTTTTTACAATAATAAAAATATGTGCAATTAAAAATATAGAAGTGTGGATTTTTTTGTAATTCAATATGAGTTTTCAGATTTTGATGCCTGACTTTTAACAGTTTTTTTAAACGATTTCTTTTGACATATTTTACACACAAATTTTTTCACAACGCTGCAGCTCAGTGTACACACCTTCAGATGTCACCATGAACTTGATAAAAAAAAAGTAATTGCAAGTACAGCCATTCCTTACTCTAAAATTGTTGACATTACGTTCAGTATTACTCTAAGACTCACGTGAATAACAATGCATGCAGTTGGTTTGTACAGTAAGTAAGAAGCATGTTACTTAGTTGGTTTGTTGACGGTAGCGTAGAGGTCGTTGGGATCAGCAGGAGAATACTTCACAGTGCTGTAGGTCACCGCATCACCTTCATCATCTTTACCCTGAATTTTGCATAAAAACACATGAAATTAATTAAATCTGTCCTTTAGTGAGTGAAAGCGACTGACATACAGATTTTCAGGATTATAAAACACATCATTTCACACGTTATAGTGATAACAGAGTTCTTTTCCTGCTTTGTTTTTTCATCCTCAGTGGAACCAGTCGGATATTTTACCTGGGCTTTCCTGTTGGCGTTCTTGGTGTAGCTGACGGAGGCGTAGGCAACACCGTCTTCAGGATCAGCCTACAGAGAGAATGCGAGATTTCTCATTTTACCTCTTATATGTCAAATTTGTAACCAACATTTAAAATTCTTTATTGACCATGACTGTGTTTTTGAAAGTAAAATAAAAACATAATTTTCCAAATGTTGATCCAGTAAGTGAGAAACTGAAAAGATAATTTTGAGGTCATATCGGTGAGGTTGTACTGAAAAAAACAATACACACAGCATGGTAAACATTTTTTTAAGTGGTATATAAAGGCAGAATGAAAAGAAGTCCAAAACAGCCCAAATAGCCCAAAACTCCAAAAGGGTTAAGGACTAAAAGAGGTTACAAATACCATTAACTGAAACTCATGTTGAGCTTTTTCCCCAAATAGCTCCCCTACTGGTGGTAGCACATCAACACACCCTCATACATAAACAGTTATAACGTTATATAGTCCACTCACATTGTTGTCATCCATCTGTGTTCTGTTCCCTGAAAAGACAAGTATTAAAAGTCAGCTTAAGTTGAGTTAAAGTTGAGTTTTTATTAAAACTTGTGAATGTTCTCACCTGTCCTCCTCTTACACCTGATGACTGACACAACAGTTATTATGAGCGCCACTAAACACACAGATGGAAGGACGAACCACCAAACTGGAAAGAGAATTAACAAGGTTTTTGTTATGATAAACTAATCAGATTCAGCTGCAGCAACAATGAAGTCACCTTGTTTTGTTGGTGAATTGTCGGTTGTTGCCTCCGTCGATGTTTTGGTGGCTTTTGATGGAGTTGTTGTCGTGGATGTTGATTTAGTTGTTGGTGAAGTTGGTGTACTTTTGGCTGCTTTAATAAATACAAAAACAAAGAAACAGCATTACCATCTTCCATCCTACTATTTCCAGTATCTATAATCATAAAGACATTATCTAAACTGATGAGGATAACTGCTGTATTTAAATCTCATGTTTTCATTTATCTGGATAAAAAGTCATAAAGGTCACATTGAAATAAAAGTCTTCCCCCGAAAAAGACCCTGAATGTGTCATTTGTACAGCAGCTTAAAGAGAGGAAATGAAATTACGTATTTTTGTAAACCAACACGGAAGTTAGCATCACTATGGAGTCTATTGAGAATTCGCCTATGGGAATTTTTGCATTGGATTTTGGATCACTGCGGAAAATAAGCTCTGTGGCAAACACACGTTCCTGATGCTTACGTGTTTTATTCAGTAGGAAAATCTTCAAAAATTACCACTTTTATGATGTTTGAAGCTGCCGACAGAAGTAAAAAGCTAACGTTATGCTATAGCGAACTACACCGCGATCGGTAACATGACTTCAACGTCACTACCGTTAGCTTCAGATGCTCTCAGGCAAGCTAACCAGCTGTTTGACAAGCTAGCAAATTCCTAGCCTAATTCATTGTTTATTAACCTAATCTACAATTTACAAGAGTTTGCAAGAGCTCTGAAAAACACGACTAGAAGCTGTGAGGCGGAAGAGTGAGCGAGTTCCCATCAGTGTCCAGTGTGATGACGTTTAATGTCCCCGACAACCGCTGTAGTCTCATTTAGCCACTTGTTAGCATTTGCCAAAAAACTTAAAAAGTTGGGGTATTTACTAACATTTTTTATGTCTTACAACAAAACGGAAACATCTTGTCAGCTTGTGTTTACCACAGATCTTATTTTAGGCATTTAACCACCGACACATTCAAAATCCTGATTGAGTTTGAGAGGAGGCTAAAATGCTAACTTACTTCCTGGTTTAAGAAATCATCCTGTGACCAGTCACAGAACAGGAAAGCGAAGGGGGAAATGAAGATAAAGTGTGAGGAATAAAATGCCTTAAAACAAAATGTATTAAATATATAAAATACTTAAACTGCAGTACTTAAATTTAGATCAGGTTAGTTAGTTAGTAGGGGCACTCATTTTGGAAGCATTCCTGCGTATCGCATTTAGAGCCATTTTCAAACTAACCATTACTCTCATATTGACTTGGTGTTTACATCAGTGCAAAAATAGAATAGTACTTTTCTCAAACAAGATAAACATTACGATGTAAATACTCACTGGTAACAACAGTCAGAACATACGCTGCTTCTTCACCACATTCCTCTCCAGCTTCTTCGAACTTCCTGCAGGTGTAACGACCAGTATCTTCAGCTCTGACCTTCTTTATTGTCAGAGAATAATTATCAACACTCAGCCTGTTAGCTCTGCCACCTTGGGCAATCTTCCCATGTTCAAACAGCGTCGTTGCTGCTTGATTTGAGTGACTAAATAGCCAGGTAAAACTGCATTTAGCCTGGTGCTCTGTCACATTACAGGGCAGCTCGACGTCATATCCAACAAATGAAGAGAAGGTGGTTGGATTCTCAACAGTTTCTGGTGACAGAATGAGAAAGAAACAAATCAACTTAAATTTGAGTAAAACTCATATGTTGATGCTTTACTTAAGAGTCTTATTTTTTACTCTAAACGTAACAGTCACGTAACTTTACAGTCGGAGGGTCGAGTACCATTCAGTTAGGGATATTCACACAATAAAAATGAGCTTCCTTACCTTTAAACTGAAGCGGGATCAGAAATAAAAACATTTTAACCAATCTGGCTGCACCCATCGTTCCTCTCTGTCTGTCTGCTCTTCACACTCTGAGCGTCTATAGGATCTGCATATATACAGTACTTCCTGTGTCATCACTGAGGTGTGACTTCCTCATAACGACTTCTTCAGGTTTGAGTCTCTTTTTCTGTCAGTTGTTGAATGTATGTAGACGAAAGCCCAGAAGCATTTATTTCTTAAAACATGGTTTTACATGATCATTTTGTTGAATCTCTCTTCATCCACAATAATCTGGTTTATATCAGCATGAATCAAGCAACAAGAAGAGGTCAGAGGTCACAGCAAGTTCTGTGAAACTGGAAGGAGATTTTTCTAAAAATACAGCTGAAGGCAATAAAAGACTGATGTGTTAACTTCTCCATTAGTCAGAAAAACATCCGGTATATACGTAAAATCAGCTCCCACACAAACTAGAGTATAGTAACAAGTTATTAACTATAAATAGAACTTCAAGGCAGCATTAAAAATGGACAGTTAGATAAATGTTTGAAGAAATGCAGCTCGTTTTTCTTTTCAGTGCTTATTAGAAAACAGATTCACGGTGATGTTTGACACATGAACAGACAGGTGAGAGTAGCAGCTGGAAGAACACAGATAAGATGATGTGTTACCTGTTGGTTCCTCATTGCATCTTTTTTTAAATAAAGGAGAAGTGATTTGGTGAGATAGTGGGTAGCAGAGCTCTTTAATTAGAACCAGATAAACACCAGAAACACACGAGGCTCACAGGAACACACAGCTCACATTATTAGGACAAAGAGACGGTCTTTCAGACAATATGTAGCAGTTTTTGTGCTTCATTTTTCAACTAGACGTGAGTTATATGTAATTATATGCCAAAAATTAACTTTCCTCTCAGCTGCCCTCCTCCACGCAGCAACACTGATCTTGATGTGAAGAATTTCCAGCCAATCGTGGTTCAGTTCTCCACTTTTCCACAAGGCAAAGTGACTTCACCTCCACGTCTGACAGCGAAGGTGCTGCTGAACTGTCCGACTGCTGCTCCTGTCAGAGAAACATACAGAATAAAGAGGAGAAAAACTACAAAATATGACTATTAATGTCAGTGTAAGGTTAATTTTAAGTGTTTAACAAACAGAGGATAGGAGATAATATAATTATAGCCTCGATAATATAATTTTTTTTATGTTTTCACATGTCGCTGTGTCCTCACCTGTAAACTGAAGCAACAGAATCAGAAATAAAGACATTTGAATCCATCTGAATTCAGCCATTGTTCTCTAAACTGCTGCTTCTTATAGAGAAAAACTGATACAAGTGGTGAAGAAATAGTCACTTCCTCTTTTTTTTCCCATTCATTGGGGAGATTTTACGAAATGCACTTCCATGGAGCGTTTTTTTACCTCCTGAAAAGAAGAAGAAGAAGCAGAATAATAACTTTTATTTGTAGACGAGACAGCCTAATGTAAGCAGGAGTCTGAGTCTGATTATTGTGCAGAATAAAGTCACATGACTGCTTTGAAAATCACCATGCTAATAACGTAGCAATAAAAAGATCCTTGTAATAAACACAGCAGAAACATATAATAGGGGTAACCAATATTTTAATAGAATTTTTTAATTTAGATATGAAAGACTTCATAAAATAAAGTTTTTTTTTCCCACAAATTTTGACATGGAGGTGTGTTGGTGAGCATATTCTCACAACGGGAATGAAATTATTTTAAAACACTGTCATAAAATGGGCAGTTTTTGCTACAGTAATACAATTTTCCATTTACGTGACGTCACAGAGGTCAAGAAACAAGATCCAGCAGCTGCCTGCATCCACAGAAACTGTTAAAAACAACCAAAAACAAACATAATCACAAGGTCGTCTGTGTCAAATCAAACACATACTGCACTCCTGGTAAACAATAACGTGCTTTAAGGTATGTCACAGAAACGAAAAGGGAAAGAGGAGGTATGTGAAATGAAGTGTGTGAAAATAAGTCCCCTTTAAAAGACAGAATATACAGACACATGAAGCCATACAATCTTTAAAAGGTAAAAACAATCTGTTCACACCAGAACAGGAAGAAAACAGCTTCTTCCTCTGTCCTCCTCCTCCTCCACTCTCTGTGATCAGAGTTTGTCTCTATTACTTTACTAGTTTGTCCCTTACTGCAGAGGGAGCATTTTAACAAGCACTGCGAGCTCTCTGGTGCTGATCCAGTCATTATATTCTCATTAGGAAGCTACAATTCAGGATGATTTTCATTAACCAATGTTGATTATTTTACCAAATGCTCTTACAATAGAGAGCAAACTTATTTTTTGTAGTCCAACCCAGAAGTTAGCATCACCATGCGGTCTACTCAGATTAATCTTTGGGATTTTTTCATTGGAATTTGGATCATAAATAGGAAAATAAGATCTGTGGCAAACATGTTTTGTTCAGCAGGATTATCTAACACCACTTGAATGATGTTTGAAGCAGCCGACAGAAGTAAAAAGCTAACGTTATGCTATAGCTAACGATACCGCGGTGACATGACTTGAACGTCACTACCATTAGCTTCTCCAACAAGCTAGCAAAGCCTGATAAATTGTTTATTAACATAATCTACAAGAGTTTGCATGAGCTCCAAAAAACACGACCAGCTGCTGTGAGTCGGACTAGTGAGAGACTTCCTTTCTGTGTCCGGCGTGATAGCCACTTGTTAGCAACCGCCCTTTTAAAGACTTGTCAAAACTCCCAAATTCACAAGTGGGATGATTTACTAACTTGATTTATGTCGTTCAACAAAACAAGATCATTTTGTGTTAACCACAGACCTTATTTCACACATCAAACCAGAAACCAGTTTAACATCCTCATTGAGTTTGAGAGGAGAGGCCACAGGGCGCTAACATGCTAACTTATTTCCAGGTTTCAGGGCTCCTCTTATGGAGCAAATCTTTTACATTTAAAAAGCAGGAAGCAGTTTTTCTTTAGGAAATGACTCAATCCAGACAGAAGAGCTGCTGCAGACTGACTGTTAAAATAGTGATCACAGAGAAAAGTGCTGGAGGATTTCCACACTGCAGCAGCGAGCTTGAGCCCAGCCTGGATACGGTGCTGGGAACGCTCTGCTCAGTGTGGACGGACAGTCAGAGAAAAAGATGTTTCCATTAACCCGTCTTTGTGTGAGCGTACTCAGTGCAATAGAGATAAAAAAGACAAAGCACTCTGTTTGATGCTGGCGTTCAGCAGCAGCTGGTTGTGAGACTTTTCACAGTCGTCTTCTCTTCAGTTCGCCGAGGCGTCAGCTGCCTCTCAGTCCCTGATTCCACTCAGCTTTCCACCGGATGGACCCGTGTTTAAAGGGAAGGGATTTCAGACTCCGGCGCTCCCGATTCGTCCGCTATCTGAGCCATTTCTGAAAACCAGCCAGGATCTGGAAGTCCTCTCCTTGTGCTCGACGCTGGCTGGTGAATTCATCAAAGTGGCCGGTCGAGATCACGAACAAACACGTTTTCCCGGCCCCCCCCCTTCCCGATTTTTTCAGTGCAAATCAGTTAGAAAAGTCTCTCTGGCGCCCACTGAGCCGCACGCTGACGGAGCTGTAACAAAGTGCCTCAGTTCGCAGGGGACATTTTTTTCTTTTTCTCTTTTTTTTTTATGGAAAAAAAACCTCAGTAACAAAACTAGAATCTCAGTTAAAATAACGAGGAAAAATATACACAAATATATGTTTATGTACATTTACACGAGCTCTTAAAAAAAACTGCCTTTTCAAAAGCGATTACAAGGAAAGTGCCGTAATCACTCGACATCATGTAAACACGAGACGCCGTCCGGACTCCAGCAACAACTGACGTCTCATTAATGTTCACTAATGCAGGCAGCGTGTTGAGTTATGGGAAATTGTACTACAGTTAATAAAAACGCCCTATATTTTATTGCAGTGTGTTAAAACTCTCGGTGTAAATCCGATCACTCCTTATCTTGGACCTTCAGCAGAGACTTCAGGTGGACAGTCATTTGCTCTCGGCTTTGGTTGCTCTGTTCAGGCTCGTTTTCTCCGACCCAGTGGCTGGGCGGTTTGGGTAAGACACTGGGTGACGGCGGCTCGCTGAACTTAGCTCCGGCGTAGACCTTCTCGGCGTCTTTGAGGTATTCGGGCGCAGCGTCAGCAGGCGGCGTGTTCACCATCTTGACGTTGTTGGAGGTGTGGAGGGGCTTCTTCTGCTCGCGGTGGCGTGCAGGCGGGTGGACAGACGGCGGCTTGTTGGGGCTGCCCGTGTCTCTCTTGGCCGCGGGGTGAGAGGCTCCCGGAGCGTGGCTCTGCTTCGGCTTGGGGCTCCGTGTGATCATGTTCTGGGTGATCTGGTCGTGCCGGGGCAGGTTGCGGGCAGGTTGGCCGCCTGGTTGTGCAGCTCCGCGCTCCAGTCTGACACCTTTGGATTTCAGCAGCTGGAAAACAGAAACAAACTCTTCTTAATATTTTATTTCTGGATAAGTGTTCTTATTCTATTACTGGACAAATCCTAATGTTGAGGACTGAAGTTGATTTATCACCATATAAAATAGGAGCAATGTTGACATATTTTATAGGGCGATTCTATAAAAGTATAAAGTATTTTAAAATCAGGAGTGTTTTTGTTAAGGCCTATTTTTATATTTAGCTGCAATTTGTTTCAGATAGGGCCAAACAATCAATCTTTAATTCCATTATTGTTTCCATTTCTTTTTACAAATCTTCCATGCAAAGTGGCAGGAAGTGTCTTATTATAAATATTATTACTTTTATACTGAAAGTCTTTAACTATGGAGGAGCTTTATGCTGTAGTTGAGTTGTCACCATACAGAGTAAAGTGCATTAAAACTCTTTAAACACAGAGTATCACAGGTGTCTTTTCAATAACTATCACCATGTAGAGGGGAGGGGATGTCGGTTACTAACTGATAACTTAAAGGGCGTATAAAGACGACCTCGAATTATGTCACAAAGTAGAAAAATTTACGACATCATGAAGACAGTTTGAGTCACATGAGCCCTGCTTGTTGACGTGTGCTTCCGCTCCCTTTTATTTCACAGACGAACCCGTCAGCAGTGTTCAGCCTGAGGCCTTTAACTCGTGAAAAGAGGAAGACAGACGTGTTCACCTCAAGTCTACTTTCGATTCTTTACAACAGGGATTAGTAACTGCGTCACTTCACTGCCTCTGGCCCCACAGGGGGCTTTATCATGATTAAACACGCTTTATACTAAGAACACATGAGAATTTCATTCTTCAATAGACTTTATTCGGCTTTACAAGGATATGCAAGCACAAAGCTTACAAAAAAGCGGGCGTGCATGTAAATAAAACTCCAGCAAACTGCTTCAACAGCTGACTGTTTTCTAGGTTAATGGAGCAAACATAGTTTCAAAGAAACCTGGGTTTTCTAGTCCCACCACTTCAATTCACTGTGGTAATAATCCAAGATATTTTATGAACGAGGTACAAACTCAGGGTGTCATTTTAGGTTTAAACACCTCTTTATTTACCTTACTAACTGTGCGGATAACAGTTTGTAGTAGTAAGTAAGTGAAAACAGGCTTTATCCTCTTAATCCTCCATCTTTTTATCAGTTCCTACATTGTCAAAGTTTTAAAATAGTAACCAAAACAATGCCTAAAATTATGATATTTCTTTCAAAATCACTTTTGCATGCCTCATTTAAAATGACCAGATCATCACCAGATCCTGTTAAAAACATAAAATTCTGTGCTCTCAGAGACACTGTGAAGCCATGATTGATTCTGCTAAGAGAAACGGACAAAAACTAAAGAAATATTTGCTGAAAATCAGACAGAACTGCAGGCTGTCTACACAGAGCAGAGGACAGAAGAGGTTGTAAAAATGCAAATACATGTCACCATTTATGTCATTAAAACTGTGTTATTCTGCTCAAAAGACATTTCTGAGTTGTTCCCTCTTCTAGCCATGATTGTGCTGATATCATAGAGCTGCAGGACTTATAGATTGCACTGAAAAATCATGCCACAGATAGTAAAATGGAAACAAAAACGCCCTGAAACGGTTAGGGCATCAGAGGGTTAACAGGACTGCGGCACAGCCGATAACAACAACAACAATGGAAGCAGGAAAGTACCTCTTTCTTGGCTCCCTGTTTGAGGTGATGGAGGGTCAGCACCGTCTGTGTACCGGCCGGCAGCTCGGTACCGGGCTGAGCAGCGGGTTTGTTGGCGGATAAAGCAGCCAGAGTGTTGTTGTTTTGGTCGGAGAGCCGGATGTTGGGGCCGCTTCTCGGCGGCTTCTGGTGATGCAGAGGCGCCGCCGACCGCAGCTTCCTCCCCCCTTTCTTCAGCAGCGCCTGCCGCGTTTTGTTCACCCCATCTCCGCCGGGAATCAACGATATCGGGTTGTTGTTTTCGACGTTGCCGATGTTGGCTTCATCGCTGTGAGCCGGAGATCCGTCCAACATTTCTTTGTTGCGGTGAAAACATAAACAGGCTGTGAAATCCCTCCGCGGCGAAGTTAGTACAGCTAACAGCGTCACAAGCTAACAGTTAGCTGCCTCTTCTGGGGCGCAAAAAACACTTTCTTACTAAACGAATTTACGTTATAATGCCGTCTCAGCAGTCCCTGGCAGCCAATTTACGGAGTTTTAATAATTTTGATTGTGTTGCTGCTAAAAAAACGACGGACGTCCTGTATCCTGAGATGGCGTCGATGTCTCTGTGAGCTTCTCAAAGCAGAAGTAGCGTTAGCACAAAGTTTAAGCTAGCCACAACAAAATATACGACTTCCGGTGGTGTATTTCAAAATAAGATTTTGGAATATGTACTTAATACATGGGACACCCCTCTCAAAAGTATAACGAATGAAATTTTGAGGGTAATTAAAAAAAAATTTAATCATCAAATTGAAACATAACGACTGGAAGAATAGATGATGATGTGTTCAGTACCTTTAATTTGTACTAAATTAATGTAGTTTTCACCACTTTTTCTGCAGCATGTGACACAGTGCATTGTTGTCCTTTTATTTTGTAGATAAAGTCTCGTAACTTCCGATTGTATTCTGTCCAACTTGACACATTTTCACTTCCGGGAGCTCAGTTTCCAGTAAGGGGCGTTCCTAACTGCATCCTGTCTGTGACGTTTAACTCTGTCATTGGTTGCACTTTTCGGAGGCGGGGCATGGGGGGAACAGGAATTAAATTAATAAAAACAATAAAATATTATTATAACGATAAATTATTATAAATAAACAAAATATACAAATACAAATAATTTCAAATATATGTAAATTGAATAAATACAAATAAAATATTTTTAAACATCATAACAATAATAATAAATAATAATAATAATAGGAACCCAACAGATGACATCACTGCATTAGTTTCCAGTTTGCACCAAAAGTGAGTTTAAGTTTTAACTTTGTATGCAAACTTTTATTGCTATTAATAATAAAGACTTTTGAGTCTTTAGAAATAAGCCACTTTTACTATTTTCCAAATGATTAATTGCTTAACGAAAAAAACAAAATGTAGATCAATAGTAAAAAGTTTAAAATATTTTTTCCTTGTGTACATAAATAAACTTTATGCTGTTTGTTTTATAATAATAATTACACTGAACACAGGTTTGGTGTCACACAGTTTTACTGTAGAAAATGTGATGAACAGTTGAACACTTTTTCTTCCCAACAGACCTCCAACTCACCCTCATAACATTCAGTAATATTCACGTCTCTGCGTGTACAGCTGCACCTCATCCTCTTTATAGAACCGGGACGAACCCGTTCAACAAACACTGACAAAACACGGGTGCGCTGGTGCGTTTCATACGGTACATGTCGTAAGTGCACAAAAGTCTGAAAACCTATTAATCATTAGTGACAGAGGCGCTTCAATCCAATACATAATAATTATTTGGCAAAGAGAACCAAGAAACTGAAAGGCAAACTCACATGGGAGGACATGTTAAAGGTTTGTATCAGTACAAAAAATAGATATATAAACAATATACAAATACAACAGAAACATCTAAATATCCGTCCCAGTGATCGCAGTACATATCATCTGTCACCATGACCGCAGAAGGCAAACCAAAGAGACACGGAGGGTCCTGGAGGGTCGGAGGCCGCGGGCTCAGGGCTGCGCCTCGGCTTCAGGCTCATCGTAGATGTAGCTGCCCACACCTCCAGTGTTCACACCTGACAGACACAGAGCAGGGCGGTCACTTTAAAGGGTCAGTTCACCCAAATAACATCAACAATGTCATGCAGAGGTGTTCCTTAGAAGTTAAGGCGAAGAATTCAAATGTGACAGACAGAAAGTTTAATGAGGATTTAACCCTATAAACTCCAACAAGCAGATACAAGAGGGGTTTTTTTGCTCTTTTTTTTGCATTTTTTGCATTTAATGTTTCTAACAGGATCTGGTTATTACAAACAGTTTATTTTTGAAGACTTTTCAAATGAGGCATGTTGAATAAAGTGATTTTAACAGAAATATTACAATTTTAAGCTTCGTTTTGGTCGCATTTTCTAACAGAAGCTTTCATAACCTATGATCAGTTCAAGGATAAGGTCTGTTTTTACAGTTTCTTTCTACAATGAAAGGTGTATTTTGGTGAACTTTAAACAAAAACATACTTTTTTAAACCCAGGTTGGGTTCAGGGGGTCAATATTGGTAAAGAATTGTAATTGTATTTCTTTTGCAATGAGATTCATTTGCATAGAAAGGGGCATAATGTGTGCAGGTTTAGCAGCTGCCAAAGCTGCACAGTCCCTCTGTGAGAGCTCCTGACTTCGTACCTTTGGGCCCAAACAGCACGGCGTAGCACGGCTTGTGGCAGTACGGCTGTCCATCATGCTGCAACAGAAACAAACAAGAAACGAACCCTCTTCATTCCTCCTCATGTGGCTTTTTCTTTCTCTGATAAAAACTACAAACATCCTGAGAGACATCAGGAAACACTCGGAGCGTCTCACCTCTGCGTGGCTGCCGGGAGCCAGAGTCTTACTGCAGCGCTCGCAGCGCAGACAGGGCCGGTGCCAGTTCTTCCCCAGAGACGACACCTTCTCAGCTGCACACACACACACACACACACATGCACCGCCATGGAGATAGTCACTATGGAAACCGTCTGTCTTAATCACTCAGACACATTCCAGCACATATATAGCACACGTACAGCACAACAAACACAACAACCTGCTCACCGAAATAAACCGTCTTGTTGCATCTGGGACAGATGTTTGGTCCTCCGGAGAACGAGGAGAAGCTCGCCGCTGAAAAATCACAGAACGTTAGATTTATTTTACAATCATCCTCGTATTTTAATCTCCCTGTTCCTTTTAAAATATGATCACTTTGCCTTAAATAGGACAAATTCAGTTGATATACACTCAGCAGCCACTTTATTAGGTACACCCTGCTGGGTTATAAAGTGGTTGGTAAGTTTAATTTCCCATCGATTAGTTGGTTTAATTAACAGACCTGTTGATGTAAAAGCAGCACTTTGTGCTCAAAGGTTTCTTGGAAATAAATCATAAAAAATGACCAAAAAACAAGAGAAATCTAAGACTAAAACAACCAATTAGTTGACTAAGACGCCCTGGTGACTTCCTCCTTTTGTTGCTCTAATTTTCCTCTGTTATCCTCCAACAATCTGCCCCACAAATCTTCATAATTCATCATTTCAACTGCTGGGTCCACCTATATTCTTTAAATTGTTCCTCCTATTTCTTATTGTTTAAATTGTTAATACTGCACAGGAAATGTCCTTATTATGGGACTAATAAAGGAATATCTTATCTTATGTGTTTATCATTCATGCAGCTACAGTGACTTCAGCCTCTGATGATCGGCCGAGTAAAACTGCAGATAAGGTCAAATATATTCAGTATAAAATAAACAACTAGATCTTCTCTTCATTTTAACTCTTATATGTTATAATTGGAACCATCATTTCAAATTCTTCTTTGGGATAAAAAGCAGATTTTTATGGGGTTTTTTGTGTGCATTTTTTCGGTTGATCCAGTAAGTCAAAGTGAAAAAATAAAAAGATGTAAAAACCAAATAAATATTCATTTTAAAGTGGTATGTAGAGGCAGAATGAAAGCATCCAAACAGATAAAACAGTCCCAAACACCAACCCTCCTCCTCCTTTCAGAGAGGATTCTTTCCTTGCAGATGTTGAATTTCTCTCCCCAACATATGACAGTTTTTCTATTTTTACTCTGCATATTTCTCACCCTTCACTGGTCCCCGTGCGGGGGCTTTCTTCTCCTCCTGTGGTTTGGCATTGGTTTCCATGGAAACGGCGGCGGGAGCCTCGTTGACAGGGTTGTCGTACACGTAGGAGCCAGCTCCCCCGATGTTGACGCCTGAAACGCAGGTTGAACGGCGCATTTATTAACCCGATACTGAAGGAGAAGAATGAGAGAAGAAGAGGAAGAAGAAGAAGAAAGGGCACCTTTGGGTCCGAAGAGCGCGGCGTAGCACGGCTTGTGGCAGTACGGCGTCCCGTCATGCTGCAAAACACGAGAACACAGTCAGTGCTGAGTGTCAGAGTTTAGTTTAACACATTTTTCTATTCAGACTGTTTGGATTCACATAATGCCACATAACAAATGGACTTATTCACACGTTTATAAGACTTGTCTGCTCTGGTATTTCTTCTGTTATATCTCGTGATAAAAGAGATAAATGTGAGCATCGGTCTGTTTTACTTTGTTACTTTTATCATTAAAATAACACCAAACTGTTTAAAAACTGTGTTGTTTAAAGGTCCAATGTGTACGATTTTTAGTTTAAGATAAAAAACATTATCAACAGAATGTGAAGAGGTAACAGTTGTGATGTTGTATCAGATGTCTTATGTTGCAGAGATATCTACTTTGCTAGCCTCAGGCCGCCCTGTTAAAATAGCACAAACATCATCATACACGTACTGTTTGTGGGTGCAAAAAAAAAGAAAAAGGTGCCATTTTCGTTATACACTGAGCTAGATTTAGGGCAAAAAACTTCCTGGTTAGGCATAATAAAAGACAGTTTAAACAGGAAATAAATGTACATAAATGCCAGAAGTGAAGCAGTTATGAAAATGTCGTGATTACCAGAAGTGACTCTTGTTTTTACCAGCGTTTGTTTGTCAATGTACAAAATAACTCAAAAAGTTCTGCACGGATTTGGATGAAAGTTTCGGACAACGTGTGTATTGGGACGAGGAACAGGTGGTTAGATTTTGGTGGTGATCGGTGATCAGGAACACCATCTGGAATTTATATTGTGAATTTATATTATTGCGTCAGTGACCCTATTGCCTTCACTAACTGCTGCCATCTAGTGGATGAAATATTTCAATGCCAGTGTCCCAAAATACATGCTTTCAATATAATCCTTCATGGTGCTGTTTGGTGTTGTGTAAGTGACCCTATTGCCTTGGTGGAGGTCTGTTATAACACATTATTATCGCCCTCAAATAGACACACAGTCATACTGCACATGTCATTGCTTTCTTGTGGACAAACAACATAAAAAAAGAGAAGCTCGGCCGTGAATGACTCAGCGGCTGAGACGCAGCAGATCCTCTGACTCAGGCGGATACTTTCACTTGCTGCCTCTGACTACAGCACGCGACCTCGAGAGGAAGCAGATGTTGTCTGTTTGTGGTCAGACTCGTACAGTCATCGTAGTGAAACTTCTGCAGACTTCCTCCAGCGGTTAGAAAGTCTGACCACAGTGACCCTTGAACTTCCTGCTGAGGTTATATTCTTGGTTTCACGGTGCAGTTTAACTATTTGGATGATTAATTGGTGCATTTGATTGCTTCCTTTTCTTCTGTTGTGATCTATTCCTCTCTGTCCTTCAGCGTGAGTCAGACTTTTATTGCTTGAGTATAATAACAAAAAAGCCTCGCTGGACCACAAATAATTGGTGATGACACATAAGTGTGGGAAAAGCTTCATCTTAAAATAAGCTCCACTTCCTCTCACCTCAGCGTGACCTCCGGGGTTCAGCGTCTTGTTGCAGCGCTCACACTTCAGACAGAACTTGTGCCAGTCCTTCCCCAAAGACGACACCTTCTCCGCTGCAGACAGGAGAGGAGACGGAAATTATACATTCATATCAACCTAATATCAAAGATCCAGGTAGGATGATGATGTACAGACAAGGAAGAAATGTAATGAAAGAAGGAAATGAAGATCCAATCATCCGAGCAGCATCCGGAGGAGTCAGAGGTGTATAAACAGAAATGTTCCAGAAAACACGATCAAATCAGAGCTGAGATTTAACATCCGTGCCAAAAATACTTCAAAAGGAACCAGTG
>CAFUXE010000096.1:240632-253948 GCA_903364295.1 Serranus cabrilla
AAATTTCTCCAGGCAGAGATCTGGCAAACACCACACTTTACCTCACTAAACCCAACTGACACCCATGAATGAGAGTAATTACATCATTAGGCATACAAATGGGCTAATTTAGCTTCTTTGCCCCCTTGTCTCAGGGTCCATAAGACCATGACCCAATTTAAATATCCAATCAGAAGTCGGGGAAAGTCTCCTGAGCCAATGGGCCGCTCGGCGCCGCCCACCCACATGAATAGTAATAAGAAGCGGAATAATAACACCAGGTGGGAAACCTGCTCAGGCTGCAGCTCGCTCAGTGTGCTTTTGGAGATTACTCTGAAGAAAACCTTCACCATGGCCGACGCCTTCTGTGCCACTTGGAAACTGGTTGACAGTGAGAATTTCGATGAGTACATGAAGTCACTTGGTGAGTATGAAAACATGCATCATATCAGGTTTTTGTGTTTTTTTGATGAATGAGAAGTTGAGAGTTTGTCCTGAAACAGGCTGCTAACTGCCTCTTTTCTCCCCCCTGTGCCCGGTCAGGTGTGGGCTTCGCCACCCGGCAGGTTGGCAACGTGACCAAGCCCACAGTCATCATCAGCCAGGAGGGTGACAAGCTGGTGATCCGCACCCAGAGCACCTTCAAAAACACAGAGATCTCCTTCAAGCTGGGAGAGGAGTTTGACGAGACCACCGCCGATGACAGGAACTGCAAAGTAAGAGCAGAAACACTGGGGTTTAATGCAAAGTCAAGCATTTTTTATGCTGAAAAACTCAGTTTTGTGCAATATTAGAAGTGCTTTAAGTGTGTTTCTTATTATAAACTTGTTTAATCAAAGATTGCATTGTAGCAATGGCTCTCCAAAGTCTTTTCTGACAAGACTTTAGAGCAGCAGTTGGCAGCATCCGAATGGGCTCATTTTCCGCCTCACTTGCTTAAAATTCTCCTCTTTTGTCCTTCAGTCCACAGTGACTATGGACGGAGACAAGCTGGTCCACGTCCAGAAGTGGGACGGCAAAGAGACCAAGTTCATCAGAGAACTCAAGGACGGCAAGATGGTCATGGTAAGACGAACCAATGCATGAAAGGGGATTTATGTACAAGTAAAGTAGAAAAGGACGTTTAAACGTGCAGCCACGTGGTCATGAACGCCACTCGGTTGGTCGTGAGGAAGATACAGAGATTAGAATCATTATGTGGGAATTTAATAAGCATTATTGGATTAAAACACCAATAAATACATTGTTTTATTAATGATTCTTGATCTTTCAGGAGCTCAAAGATACATTTCATGTTGAGAAGACAATGCAAAGTTATTTCTGAGTGTAAAACTTGCAGCTTTTCTTATTTGGAAATAAATGTACAAAAACACTAATAAGCTCATTTTAGACAGCTTTATTCTCCTCCTGAAGCTCAAAAACTGCATCAAATTATCCGTTTTTTGTTGTTTTTTCATGATAAAATAAGTGAACATTTTTGCACATTAATAGACAAATTAGCAGCTTAAACACTCAGTCTCAGCACTGAGCTGTTAAACAAACGTTTGGACCCCTGTGACTCCCCGTCATGGTAACTCCCGTCTCCCCTCTGCAGAATCTGACCTTTGAAGACGTCCACGCGGTGCGCACCTACGAGAAGGCATGAGAGCTCCGACCGACAGCATCCCAACCCGGCCAAGAAGTGTTGATTTTATAATTATTATTGACTGTATGCTTCTCTTTGCACTTCGTCCTCCTCCACATGTACACAGCCCGCAGGCTGCACATGTTTTGTAATAATTTTTTTTTATATGAAGAAAAAAAACAAACATTTCTGTCATGATGGATGGATCGTCTTTGTAACCCTGTGTGAAACAAAAATAAAAAACACAGAGAAAAATCATGTGTTTTCATGGTTGTGTCATTCAATAAGAAAATAAATATTCCTCTTTCAGACACTGACAACAACTTATCTGCATTAGAGGTTTATGGAGACATAATTATCTGTATCTGTCTCTATAAACGAGTGGAGATAGATGCACTTTATTCTGAAAGTTACATTAAAATCTGACAAATATAATTTCTACTCTAATATTCATTGGCAATGCAATGTTTGTGCCATCAAAGCATCAAATGATTTAATATTGGCACATGATTAATTATTAAGTATATTTCCACAGACTCCTTCAAAACTGGCAGCTTAAGGAGTCTGTTGCAGGAAATACACCAATATGTCAAATATTCAACAGATTGAGCAGATTTTCAGGCATCAAATGTCTTTTTTTTTTAACAGTGCATTTATTCAAGTTTTGCAATTAAAGGACCATTTACACAGTTATTTTATACAGCATGCTGTCTCATTTTACCTGCCCAGGTTTTAAATATTCAACAGCATCATCAGTGCCCCTGTCACTGTGAATAAGCCACAGTCAGCGTTTTTTTATTGAAATTATTTCTGCAAAAAAAATGATCCTGATAGAGTAAAAGGGAAGCAAGCATTTTGGCTGAACTGACCCTTTAATTCCCAAGATTTGAGGAGTCACATGACAGTTTTATGGCTCGTTTTTATGGATAATTTTACTTCCTTCGTGCTCTTAAATAAAATACAATGCATTAATTCCCTGTGAATGTTAAACTATTATTTAAAGGTTATTATAACAATATAAATTGCACCCTTATTTATTTTTATATGTTATAAATGTTTTTTGAACAATTTTGTTAGGCTGTATACAGGGAAAAGTCTTATTTTCTGACCTATAACTGTCAAATAAATGTCGTGAAGTTAAAAGTTGGGAGAGTAGAAGTATAAAGTTGCATGAAATGGAAAGTGCATACACTTCCATATCATGCTGATGCACAGTATTTGAGTAAATGTACTTCGTTACTCTTACTGACCCCTCAGCTGCAGCCAGTTTGCAGAAGTTCCTCCCCCTGAGCGCCAAAACACAGTCACGTGACCGCACGCTGCACTTCCTGTTTATGTCAGAGGAGAATGACCTCCTAGGGTTAGCTACTTAAGTTTATATGTAGGCTACATGACACCCAAAACTGTCAGGTTTTAACCATAGACTGTAGGTTTTAACACGATGGGACAGTTTTGGTGTTTGGTGCTCGTGCTGTGCAGCGCGTCACGTCTGTCCGCAGCACCCGCCGGGAGCAGCTACCTGCCGGGGACAGGTGAGTGGACTGCCCGCTGACGACAACTCTGAGGTGGACGAACACCAGTTTATCTCAGGATTAAATGTCGAGTGAAGTTACGTTTCTGATTCAGCTGTTAATGTTCATGTAGCGGGGTGAACTAATTGTGAGCAATATGTTACGTTAGCGGTCACAAGTTATGTGATTCCGCTTTAAAAGTAAATGTTTTTTTTAAATTTAGAGCTGCTTATTGGATGTCATGCTCGCCGAATTAACTCTAAGACATTATGGATTTATAAGAAGTGGTACATTTAGCTGTAAACGTTATATTTTGTCTGCAATTGATCAACAACTTTTAAATTGATTGATTTTCAGACGGAGTATGGTTGGAAATGTCTCCTTACCGAAACTTGCAGTACTCACCTGTAGATTTAAGGACTGCTGATTGTTTTACGTGTTTTACTTCAAATGCAAAGCAGCGTAGGAGTTTTGTTTTATAACCTAGCATAAAATTATACTTGCATTATAATGAAATAAAGCCAAGAAAAGGGTACAAAAATAGAACTTTTAAAAGCTTGTTATCTCAGCATACAAGAAGCAAAGAATGGATGCAAGAACTATACTTTGAGCTACATTTTCATCTCTTATTTGCATGTCTTTGGGTTAAAAAATAACCCTTGCACTTCTCTCACTTTCTCCACCTGTGCAGGTAGGTTCTGGCACATCACTGACCTCCACCTGGACCCCTCCTACCACCTGACCCCTGACCCCACCAAGGTGTGCTTCTCCTCCAAAGGAGCTCCCGCCACGCAGGCCGGCCTGTTCGGGGACTTCCTGTGCGACTCTCCGTACCGCCTCATCCAGTCGGCGTTCGCTCACATGGCGCCGCTCACACAGCCGCAGGACTTCATCATATGGACCGGGTCGGTAATGCTGCACGTTGTGATTTGATGAGAGTTTATTTGAAAGGTTTTTTTGCGGCCGAACACTGAATAACATGACAGTGTTCATGAATTTGACTTAGTAGCTCATCGAAACCTGATCTGTGGCTTTGCAGCAGTTTCATATCTTGTTCTCTTGTTGCTTAGTGTGTGTGTGTGTGTGTGTGTGTGTGTTTTCATGTGAGACTTGTAGAATGAGGAAGTTTCTGTGAAGTGAAGTCACTCTGGAAAGTTCTCACTTCCTTTATTTTAGCCAATCGAAATGTTTGGATTTCTTTCTTTTCTCTCCTTTCAGAGACTCTAAGAGGCTCAATTTGAAGGCTGTAGAAAAGATGAAATAACACGCCAGAGAGTGGCTTTTTAAGCAAAGACATAGCATCTTTTTCAAAGCTGCCCTCTGACTTAATGGTATCAGAATAAAAATGGTCTCTACGGTTCCCACAAGTCTCCTCTTTGTGCTGCTAACATGCAGTTTAAAGCAAAAAACACATAGTTTTCCTCATGCATTAAAACATATTTGAGTATTTCTGCACCCTGGGGTCCCTAAATAGTCTGTTAGTTGCATAAATCAGGTATAACTGGAAAGCTGAGACTCTTGTGGATTCAATGATCGGTTTGATTCATGTGGGATGATGTTAGTTCCTGTAGGAGCCAGTTCATTGCAGTGAAGGGCGTTTTTTGAGTCTCGACCTCGCTGTATAAAATGAGCTGCTGTGACCTCCAGGATAATCACAGCCTCATGAAACTTTACAGCCACAAACTACAGACCTAGAGCTTTCAGAGGATGTATAGCTTTCCTATACATATTGACAATTAGTGGGTTTGTCAGCAGTTTAGAGAAAAAAAGTGCTTGCCATCCAGAAATCTCCAGAATGTTTAAAGTTTTTGAAGCCAAATCTCAGCATTGATTTTTTTATTTGCTTCATAAGGTCTTGGTGTATTGATGCATTTTTCTGGAGGGGTTTTTAACCATTTTTATCCATTCTCAATATTATAAAAAATTGCCTAATTCAGCAGTAATAAATGTAATAATACCCAGAAATTGCTGCAACAACTTGTGAGAAATGGTTCTAAACCCGTGTACACTTTAATAACTTTAATGCATTAATGCATTGATTAATTGAGTCATCTTTATTAGATATTTATGCCTCAAACTTGACATAATCTCCAGCTTTCAGTTGTTGTGAAGCACTGTCAGGTGACATCCACTGTTGACCTGTTATCTCCCCCTGAAAATCCAATGCATGTTTCAGTGCTCAGACTGAGTTTATTCAAAGGCAGTGAATAAAGTCCTGAAAGATTATAGTAAGAGTTCTCACCTCGGCTCTGTGAGTGAACCAACAATCACTAAACTAACCAAGAAAACTGTAAGCTGCCTCCTTCCAGCTCCGTATTAATCAGCAGCTAATCAGCTAAACCAGAAGAATTTATTCAGGCTTATTAAACGTGCTTAAGAAACGCCCGGCCACCTAATCCTCCACCCCGGGGAGTCTGTCCTCAAGTTTTAACTCGCTGTGCAAGCAGATTTTTGCTTTATTCTATTGTTATTGGATTTTGTAGCATGAGTTTGGCTTTTTACTTAAAGAGGAAATCCTTTGTACGGTGGAATTCCTGTTATTTCTGCAGTATCGTGCAGCTGAGTTCAGCTCAAACAGTCAGCTGTGGATTCATTTCATTGACAGGAAGTACAGCAGTGTCAAGAAACTGGAGTTTCTTCTTCTTCTTCTGGTAATGCTGACTGGTGCTCATCACTTCCTGGTTTAAAGGTTTTACTGTAAATCAGCTGTATAGTCTTTATTTTTGCATGCAAATGTTGCAGAAGTTTGCTCAGTCTCTCGTGCTGTGTCATTGCCAATAAGTTTGTTCCTGTGATCTGGAAACACAGTTTAATTGTCTGATGGGGAAAGAAAGTTTAGCTCAAATTAATTTTAGCATAACACTGCAAGCACAGCCAAAATATAATATAATATATTTATAAAAAAGAAAACCACACAGGCACAGTCGTCGTATGTGGGTGGCCCGGGTTTGAATCTGACTCGGAGCCCTTTCACTCTGTATCTTTCACTATCAATAAAGATGTAAAATGGCCAAAAATATACCTTTTAAAAAACAAAAAGAAGAAGTTGCCCAAATGAATCTAATTCCTAAAGACGTATTTTCTTTCATGGGTGGCCAAAGATGTCCGATCAGCAACCTCATTTTTATTTTGCTCATCTCTTCTTCTTCTTCTTCTTCTTCTTCTTCTCCTGTTTACTAACAGATTATCCTACAGCAACACATCACACTGCCATCTAGTGGCCAAAATACGTCACTGCAGCTTTGTTTATTTGCTCTAAACCAGCTGATGGAAACTCATTAATCCACATTTTCTTTAATGCAAAATTTGCTTCAAAACACGACTGAAGTCCTTAAAAACTTTGGGGTTGAAAATAAAAGTCATGAATCCAGATAAAGTCAGAGGAAACTGACTCTGTCTCTCCCTCTTGCAGTGACAGTCCTCCTCACGTCCCTGCAGACGAGCTCTCCACAGACCTGGTGATCCAGGTGATCGGCAACATGACGGAGACCATCAGGCAGCACTTCCCAAACCTCACCGTCTACCCCGCACTGGGGAACCACGACTACTGGCCTCAGGTAAATGTCCCGGGATGACGGGTTTCAGTTTGACTCATTAATGTGGCTGAGTGACATTTATTCTATAATATTAATTTAATAAGCTTAATTTTCAAGTCAAATATTTCAGATATGTCTGAGATTATTGGTTTTTTTTCAGGGAGTGAAGTAAATTTAAAGTCAGCATTTAGTTTTAAAAACATTTGGGCGTCACAACATAAAAATATGTCATCAAAATGATATAAAAACTTTATCTTTTCTTGCACAATATTGCACAACATACATCATACCTTAATTTATTATAATTGATTGTCACCTGTTCCTTGCTGATTTATGCAATAATAGTATTTTTTGAGACTGTATTTTTTCTTAAGTCTGTATATTTTGCTAAAAAAATATGCTTATATTTCTATTATTCTTACATTCTTTGGTGGAGTTACTGAAGCAAAACCATATTTTTATGGCCTGGGATCAATAAACTTTATGTTTTGATCTTTGCAAAAATGGATACATGAGAATTCAGAAAGAAAATTGGCTTTAACATGTGATTTCATCAACTATTTATTCATTAAGTTACCAAAAGAAACATTATGATGTCAATAATGACACTGTATGACCTGATATCTGCTACTAGATGATTTAAATATTGATGTTATTGCTTTAAGAATCCTAATTCTAGGAGTTTATTTCATTCTAACTGTCATTTCCTGCTCAGTGTTCACTCTGTGTTTTCTGTGTGTGTGTTAGGACCAGATGCAGACGTCCACTAACGCCGTCTACAGAGCTGCTGCCCAGCTGTGGAAGCCCTGGCTGCAGCCTGACGCTCTGCTCACACTCGCACAAGGTAACACACACAGATGGATGGATGGATAGATAGATAGATAGATAGATAGATAGATAGATAGATAGATAGATAGATAGATAGATAGATAGATGTTTACTGCATCTGAATGCTGCAGGTCTCGTTTGCTTGTGTGTGTGTATTTGTGGTATGTTACAACAGAGTTTGCAGTGAAAAAAAGTGTATTTTTTTCTGCCTGAAACATTCTGACTTCTATATAATTTCCGCATTCTGATGTTGCTTTTGTGCCGTGAATGTAAACTTTTAATGGTTTTTAAAAAAGGCAACTGACTGATTTCAGTCTAAAATCGTGTGAAAGATGGAAAAATATGAACACAAACTCCTGCAAAACTTTAAACTTCCTGCCGAGAGAAATGAACAAGGGAGAAAACCACAGTGAATATGTGGCTGCTGTTTAAAACTGGTTGTTCATACACAAAGTTATTGTGTTGGAAGAAATGCAACATCATACATACATTTACAGATATGTATGAAGTCGTATTTCAATCTTTAAAAAACCACAAAGAAAATGTGAAGAAGAGACTCGTGTTTAACATGTTCGATTAGATTTCTGCACATATCAGACTTCTTATATTTCCAGCTGCAGCTGTTAGATTACTTTGAGACGTATTTGTCAAATAGTTTTTCGTTTGATTGCTTTGTCTGTAAGGAAATGGTGAAGAAAACATGATTTATAAGGGGACGTCCTGTCAAACCTCAGTGATCTTTAAATAACAAGAATCACAGAGAAAAGCAGTAAAAAGTTACATGTTGTGACTTTGATTTCCGATTTCGGTTGCATGCCAGCTTTAGTTTTATAAACACATAAACACCAAATAGTTTGCACGCTTTCCTTTCCACTCATGCGTCACCTGGACGACGCCGGACCCCAAACTGTGAGTAACCTTCTTTGGTGCACAAGTTGTGGTGATAAAAATATGTTTAATGGACGTTTGAACTTGATAAATCAATTCTCTATTTATTGTTTTAATGCCTGCCTACTAACTTATTCATGAATTAGTTTTTTGCAGCATATGTTAATTAGCGGTTAATATCGTGATGTTTAGCTTGTTAGCTTAGCTTGTTAGCATGCTAATGGTAGCATGTTTAGTCAGGATGTATACTAACATTTAGTCCAGTTAAAAGTAAAGCTGTAGCCTGTTTCTGATGCTCTGTTTCAGTAAGTTTCAGGCTTCATTCTGAGCTCTTTCTGCCCCTGCAGGTGGTTTTTACTCCCAGCTGGTGAAACCTGGTTTGCGGGTGCTCAGCCTCAACACCATCCTTTACTACGGCCCCAATAAAGTCACCGAGAACATGACGGACCCTGCCGGGCAGTTCGAGTGGCTGGAGAAAACTCTGGAGAAAGCTGCTCAGAGTCTGGAGAAGGTGCTGTCTGTAAAGCTTGAACCCTGACCTTTGACCTGGTTTAACCCTCTGAACCCCAGTACCCAAAAAAGAATTCCTAAAAAGATTGTCAAAAATACGCCGTTTATTTTGTAGAAATAAACAGTAAAAACAGGCATTTGAACTTTTCAACAGTCCTTGAACTGATCATACGTTACAAAGTTTCTGTTAGAAAAAGTTACTAAAATGAAGCTTAAAATTGTGATATTTCTGTCTAAACTTTATTCTACATGTCATTTAAAATGTTGCTAAAAAAAAAAAGCGTTTGCACGAACCAGATCCTGTTAGAAACATTACATTCTGCTCCTCAGAGACTCTGTGAAGCCAGGATTGATTCTGCTGAGACCAATGGTCACGGGACAAATATTTACTGAAAATCTGTTTACACAGAGCTGAGAGGAGAGGACAGGAGAGGCTGCAAACATGCAAATTGTTCAATATGTAGAATATGTGGAGACAATTAGATTTTTCCAATATGCATGACACTTGTGGGCACATACTATATAAATAAACTAAATTTTTCATGATTTCATATATTGCATTAAAGGCCACAGTGTGTAAAATATAAAAACAGGAAATAAAACGCCCTGAAACAGCTTGCTGGGGTTCAGAGGGTTAAATCAAATCTAATTTTTCACACATGAATCAAACAGTTGAACATGAGAACAAACAGTTTTTGTACTTAAAGTTTAAAGGAGTTTAAACGTGTCTTGCTTCTTCCTCCAGGTGTACATCATCGCTCACGTTCCCGTTGGCTACCTGCCGTTTGCCAGGAACACCACCGCTGTCAGAGAGCGCCACAACGAGCGGCTCGTCTCCATCTGCAGGAAGTACAGTGACGTCATCGCGGGGCAGTTTTATGGCCACACCCACCGTGACAGCATCATGGTGCTGCTGGACCAACAAGGTCAAAAACACTAAGAAGTTATTCTTATTTTGGAGTTGTTGGAAAAGCTTCATGCACACGTTTAAAACTTGAGTTTATTCAGGATTTTGTGCACATAAATAAACATGTTTCTTGCTCTGCAGGTAAACCAGTGAACTCCCTGTTTGTGTCGCCTGCTGTCACACCGATCAAACACGTTGAGGAGCCGTATTCGAACAACCCGGCTTTCCGCATGTACCTGTACAAACCCCAGGACTACACCATGCTGGTAATTTTTTTATTTTTACTGGAAATGAAGGGTAAAAGTGTTAAAAAAATATATTTAAAAATATATTTAATAGCCTCAAAATACCCCAAAATTTGTGCACACTGCTATTATAATATGAAAAAATGTTAAAAGCTGCATTAAAAACAGGCAATTGATCTTAGATGCCTGTCTTAAATTGCTATCTTGCATATTTTAAAATAACGAAACAATCAAATAAAACTGTGAGACAGATCTAGTCCTCTTTGTTCCTATGTTGCAGTAAAACTTTTAAAAAAAAGTTAATAAAGATACAGAAGAGGTGCAAGCATATTTAAATGTTGGAAGATGCTCTGCAGTGAAATACCTGCTCCAACTTTTATCAAAACAGAAGAAAAAACACAGGGTATTAAAAACATATTTAACAGCCCCAAAATACCCCAAAATCTGTGCACACTGTTATTATCATATGAAAAAATGTTAAAAGTTGCATTAACTGATCATAGATGCCTCTGTTAAATTGCTATCTTGCATATATTAAAGTAAAGAAGCAATAAAATAAAACTCTTTGTTCCTACGTTGCAGTCTTGCATAGTTAAAAAAAAGTTAATAAACATACAGAAAAGAGATGAAAGCATGTTAAAATGTTCAGGCCAAACTAAAGATGCTCTGCAGTGAAATACCTGCTCCAACTTTCATCAAAAACAGCAGAAAAAAAACCGAACTCCCTCCTGATGATTAATCACGGTGTCAATCAGCACACAAAACCACTTTCTGCCTTTCAAAACGACTCAAAGACTTTCCTCCTTCTCCCCTCTCGCTGCCTTTCTCTCTCCCTGAAGGATATCTGGCAGTACTATCTGAATCTGACGGAAGCCAACGAGAAACAAAGGTCCGACTGGAGGCTTGAATACGTCATGACGGAGGCTTTTGGACTGGCTGACCTGCAGCCGCGCAGCCTGCTGCAGCTGGGCCTCAGCCTCAGGCTGCCGCAGGCCAAAGCCTTCCAGCTGTACTTCACACACTACATGGTCGGATACGACCGCAGCATCGTGTGTGACGGAGACTGTAAGCTGAGCCAGGTGTGTGCCGTGCTCTACCTGGACCGGCTGTCCTACTCCAGATGTGTGGCTGAGGGGTTCAGCTCAGGGGTCACGTTAGGTCAGGATTTTTAAAACTGTGTTTTCTTTCTGTGGAGAAAAAGGGAAAGCCTTGCACTTGTTCTGCTGCTCTCAAATATTAATGTTGTGTTTTATTTTTATGCAATTTCCTTAATTTTACACATCCAGATGCATTCCAGAGCACAAAGCTGCACAAAGCTGCAGCACATCAGTGATTTAATAAAAGGAAAACACACAAACAGAAGTCTTGTTTTAGCCCTAAAAGTAAAAAAATATGTATTTTTATTTTTTTAATTAAGATTTTTTTTAAATAAATGCTAGAATCATAAAAACTGCTGCTTCTGCTGCTTATTCCAGATATTACTTTTTATAATTTACATTTTTTTTCCTGTAATATTTACTGTCAAATATTAAAAGTCTTATTATATTGATAAAATGTCCTCAGACCTTGAGGGATTTATCTCAGGTGTCACAATCAGTTTCTGATTTTTAAAATAGTTCTAATTTTTTAAATAAATACTAGAAGCATGAAACATAATAAGTCATGCAGCTTCTGCTGCTTTGTCCAAATTTTACTATTTATAATTTACATTTATTATGTATTATTTGATCTGTTTATTACTTTTAAATAAAAATAAATGAGCCAAATTCTTAGAAAAGCATGTTTACAGTAAGATAAAAGAGCATAATAAACATATAGAAAGTATATAATAATAAGTGCATTTTCTAATTTAGCTTTAGATTTTGTTATATTTGACAATATTTCAAATAAGTATGACATGTGTGCAGTGCAAATGTGCAACAATGAGGAGCTATTTTTGGTTAAAAATGAAGTTAAATCCTGCTTCAGTTTATTTTTCTACCAAATAAAGACCTTTCCACCACGTGTTTAACCCCTGCTGTCTTAGCTGTTACAGTTTCAAACCTGAGAGTAAAACTTGTGCGGGCTTGTTTGTCTCTGCAGGGAGCTGAAGGAACAGCCACTAACCTCATCTGACCCTCAGTCTCTCTCTCTCTCCTCTCTCCTCTCTCTCTCTCTCTGCAGCCCCCTGATCTAATTCTGCTCCTGTTCAAACTTTACAGAAACTCCTCTGGTTTCTCAGCCTCAAACATTCGCCCCTCTCTCTCTCTCTCTCTCTCTCCCTCCCCCTCCTCCCTGCAGCAGCTTTTGTCCCTTCACCTCGCTCCCCAAATGTTATTACACCTCTTAAAGCTGCACTGGAAACAAGGACCCAAAGGTTGTTCTGCAGCAGGAATAAACCTTCTTGTCTTTCATGAAAATCCTGGGGCTCGAGCACCCTCCAACACTGCTAATAATGTAATTTTAGCAGTGTAATAATATGGATAAATAAGAAAATCTGCAGCACAAATCATAATAAAGGGATTAAATGCAATAAAACACACGAAATGTGAAAAAAATATTAGGCGTAAAAAAGGTGGAGAGCCTCTAAAGGGTTGTAGTATAAAAGTTAGGGGTCATAAAATGACATTTTCATAAAATAAATTAAGCTATTTTTTTAACTTGTGTCTCATATTCTCTGCATTTGTTGGCAATACTGGATTATTTTTCTCTATATAACCCGAAAACTTCATCAAATAAATTTGAATTTGTATGGAAGAATTACCTTTTATTTAAAGTGATCACAACTCAACTTAAAGTCTGTGGAACATTGGCTTCAGGAACCCAAAAAACACATTTTTACAAGCAGTCACAAGCCATAAAAGTTGGAAAAACAGCCTTAAAGAAAAGTTAAACATCTCTAAAATCGACAGTTGAACAACATGAAAAGATTTTAAACTCTTCAGATTCCCAAAAGTGTGACGTTGGTAAATGCATTTTGCACAATATTCCAACATTTTAACATGACATTGAAACGTGTTTGTTAGATATAAAAAGAGAGATAAGACGGGAAATTTCCAGTATTACAGCAAGATAAAGAGGAACTTCAATAAAAATAAGTAAATAGTAAACAAGCAGTATGAACCAGAAATATATATTTTTTAAAAACAGTAAAATGCACCAGAAAAACTTTTAAAACTTGAGATTGTGAGAAAAAGTTCCTGCTGCAGTGAAAACTTTCCCCTCATGTGCCCCCGGTGTGGTCGTTATTATTCCTGGCCTCCCTCCACTCAGTGCCTGACGGGACGTTACCGTGGAGACGGAGTCGCT
>CAFUXE010000096.1:260381-271290 GCA_903364295.1 Serranus cabrilla
AGTTTGCTCTAAGCCTCTTGTAGCCCAGATCGCTCCTTTGTATGGGCCCACCATAGGCCGTTCCCCAGCAGCCAATCAGACTCCACGGAGCACATTACTTCACTGATGGTGGCGGTGTCAAGTTGGACCAGCATCCACCCAAAAAAATGCTAATTTGAAGAGAAACGGGAGAAGAAACCCGACAAAAAGGAAGAAATTCTGTAAATAAAAAAAGAACCTGGAAGTCCAAACTCTGGGTTAAATACATGCTTTTTTAAATAAGTTACCAGGAAAAAAGAAACCCTGCCGATTAAAAAAACAACTGAACTGAACTGCTGAAACAATCAGTTAATAAGTAACAAATTTAATATCTGAAAGTTGTTTTACTTTTACATTAAAACTTTAACACAGTTTCTTTTTCCTTAAGTTTAAGCTTATAACATCTTTACCCTGTAGCCAGTTTACCTCATTTATTTTGCTCGATTTCAGTCAGTTTTTGCAGGTAAATGTGAGACATTTTGCTTTATTAAACTGGTGAAGACGGGTGCAGCAGGTCATCCACCCGTCACAGCGCTAAAAGCTCCTCATGTCCACTGATTAAAGTGTTCATGAGTAAGACGCAGCGTGGAGCCCGACCATCTCTCTGTGAGCCGACTCCGGCTGTCTGAGGGGCTGGAAAAACCCCCAGAAAACTTTATGTTAGGTTCATTTTTTAGGATTTTCCAAGGTTTTTTTTAAATCGGGTGTAACTATTACTATTACTCAAGTATTTTACCTAAGTAAAAATATACTTTAAATATACTTTACTGGAGTATTTCCTCCACTTTAGTTATCTGAGAGCTTTAGTTACTTTTCCGGTCGAGATTTAACATAAAAAACATGATCAATTTATAGTGATTTTAAGTTTTTTTTAGTTTTTTATTTAAGCTCCAAACAGTATATTAAGTCGTTAAAATTAGCCCTTTCTTTACTAAATACAATGATGCTTGTATAGAAGCTTCAATTTAAATAATCTAATAATATATTTAGAATATATAAAACAATCTGAGTGGGTCCATTCTGCGTAAAAATTATTTTATTTTTGATACTTTAAGTACATTTTGACGCTGATACTTTTTACATAAGTTTTGAATGCAGGACTTTTACTTGTAGTGGAGTAATTTCACAGTGTGGTATTAGTACTTTTACTTAAATAAAGGATCAGAATACTTCCTCCACCACTGACCCTCACTACGTTACATTTTCTTCATTAAAATAAATCCTACGGTGCATTTTATTTCGCTTTTTCTACAATGATGGCACTCCAGATCGTATTTATCACATATTCTCACCAAGAGGTGCACCCTAAGGTGGGACTTTATCATTTTTTCTCTATTTACGGGCACCTGAGAGATGCACTTTGTCATGGTTTTGCCACTGGGGGCATCCAAGAGGCAAATTTTTCAGCATATTTTTGTGAGTATATGGGTTAAAAAAAGGCTAATTTTACCTTAAACAAATCTCAAAAACCTGGAAAACATCAGGGTCTAAATTAAGTTACAGGTAAAGACTCAAAACAGACATGAAGTAAACCTTTCTAGAGAGCTGCTGTCTAGGAAACTAAAAACAGTGGTGTGTGTGTGTGTGTGTGTGTGTGTGTGTGTGCGAGTTGGACCGAGGCCAGCCATTGACATCGCGGCTGCACGGTCGAGTCTCCACTTCCAATTAAAATCTCACCCAGAAACGAGGAGTGGTACGTTTCCCACTGGAGTAAAGCTATTGTACGAGCACACAAAGCGCTGATTATTGTGCTGCTGATGAATTTATGAATGGGCACAAAAGATAGCGGGGAAAAAAGTGTCTCATTATACTGGAGTGTTACGGGATTTGTGATTGCGTGTGTGACGGCGTGTTACGAAACAATGTTGGAGAGTAAAAGAATCCTAAAAATGGAGCATGTAGGGGATTCACTGTTTGTTCAGGGGTTATTTCCTGCTCCGTCATGGGACAAATTAATAAAATAGGTGCATTGTACTGACGCCATGCTGGAGATTCGATCGTAACCTTGGAAAACTGAATTTAAAGTCAGTTTTCTTGCTGTTATCAAGCTTTAAAATCGATCAGTCTTCACTTCACGGTACCATTTTTTATAGTGTTTTGACTGCAAACTTTCCTTAATAATCTTACTTTTAACTATGACAACTTCTTAGAAAGCAGCTTATCCAATTTAACTAGTAGTTCGAACATTTTTGGATAAGACTGTATTCTTTCAACAACTACCCAGAGCCAAAAACAGCACATAACCTCCTATAAAAGTAGAAGTTGTGACACTTAATTTTCTGTAAAGATAAAACAAAGATATTATGTTTTAATAAGGGAGCTGTAGAGGAGCTTATATGCACATTTTGTCACTTCCTTCCAGTGTGCAAAAATGAAGCCAAGATATCCTGGGAGTGGGTGCTGCCATATTGCCCCGCTGACATGATTTGGAGCCAGAGAGTTTGCAAGAACGATCAGGATTAAAGCAGCATTATTATCAAGGTCAGTGACTCATGAGAAATAACTAATTAAGACTAAATTTATCAGAAGAACAAATAATTGAATAAAATCACTGTGATAACAGCTACCTAATATGACTTCAACCATGTTTGGGAGAAATGTATTTAACGTCTACTTTGAGTTTTTAGTTTTGCTCATTTCCCATCCGCTAACATGGAGGGGGCCGGATTAATAACCTGTACTGCAGCCGGCCACCAGGGGGCGATAACGATGTTTTGGCTTCACTTTTATGGAGCTGTCTTGTCCTTCATTTTTCTATGTTTTCTTGCGTTTAAAGTCGTTGTGCTAAACTAATCCGCTGCCAACTGTAGCCTGTTTCTCCACCAATCAGAATCCTGAGATTTTTAACTATTCCTTTAAGAAAGGTTTAGGTGCTTTGCAGGTGAGACTGTGTCTTAGTGCTGGTTTAAAGATGACATTGTAGGCATTTAGCTTAAAACTGTTGAAGCAGCATCATTTCTGTGATTTGATCTGAGTTTCAGAGTCACTAAAATGTGACCTAGACATTAAAAAAAAATGCAGATTAAGATCTCCACTGGTGGATTTATTATTCTAAGAGAAAGCACTTCCTTCTACTTCCTCTCTTCCCTCAAGCCGAGCGGCCATATTACAGAGACGAGCAACACGTAGTAATTCTCTGAGGGGAGTCCAGGAGGTTAAGCTTAATCTCTCTGTTCCTCCTTCAGTGCATCCCTCCGTCCTTCTTCCCCTCCATCCAGGACTCACACAGGATCTCCCAGTCCCCCCATCAACCCCCCCTGCTCTGTTGCAGGGTCAGTGAGTTTGCCCTCGGAGAGGTTTGTACAGGAAGAGAGGGGTAGAGGGGTGTGGCATGTTGACCAGTGTCTTTGATCACTCTGGGGGTTACAACCCCTTTTATTCCACCTGATCAGCACTGTACTGACCTTGTGGTCCGACCCCCAGTGGAGAAACTCCTGCATCTGGGGCTCAGTGGAGGTGCACAGGGGAAGTTTGTCTTTCTTCCCCAACTTTTCCTCACTTATTGAATCCAGGTTTCATTGAAATAGTTAAATTGTCACATTATGGTAATATTTTTTGCAGCCTCAGTGGCACACAGATGTTGAAAGCATCGTCAAACTCCTTATTTAAATTGAATCATTATCAGCAATGCTGTATTATTATTATTATTATTATTATTATTACTGCAGCCAGATAACATTTGTGCAAAACCTGCAGGAAAAAGAAAGTTTTTATTCTGCATTGTCTACCTGGAAGAGAACATTCATCTTTTCTCTATCTCTGCAAAAGTAGCTTTACTTTGTCCCAAAAACACAAAAGCTATTCTCAGTTATCTCTCTTATTTTTCACCTCTTTACATACAAACTATTCTCCATATAAGCTACGGTTGAAAAGGCTTGTTAAAGGGAGAAAATAACGCTGGAATTGGATTATTGGAGGAGGAAGAATAGAATAAATTGAAACGATTTGCAGATTGTAAAACTGTGATAATGTGCTGCTATAATAGGATTTTTCCACTAGATACTGTGTGAAATCACAAAGTCGGTTTATTAACTTTATCAACGCTGCCACCTGCTGGTTCTCTGTAGTGTTGGCTGGATTTGTAGAGTTTTGGGGAGGATTCTTTCAATCATTTGCATGAAAAACAATTCTGAACAGGATGTTTAAAAAAGGAATTATAACAACACAGTTTTCTTTCTTTATTCCTTTTTTTATTGGTGAAAATACAAACGAAGCACGATTGTTCAGTATTCAAACTTCAAACAATACTGATAAAAGAAAATACAAAATACGGGCAACAAAAAAGAAAGAAAAAGAATCATAATAAGGAATACAAACATGCACAAGAAAAATTGTCCAATGCACACTTTAAAATAGCAAAAACTAAATAAAAACACACCCTATCAAACTGCTGTATGTGGTTTGATTCATTGCACTATTAAACTACAAAATAGTTTGTTTTTTTAAGCATTGGTTTGACAAAACAAATCCAGATTTCCTGTGAATTAAAATACAACACAAGAGAAAAATGTGTTCATTGTGCATTTAGTTCTTCACTTTAACTCTCTTATGACATTAATAATGTAAAATCTCTAAACTATACTATAAGTTAAATGATTACAGTTTACATCTCACCTTTATTTAAATTATACATATTTTAAACTTCGGTTATTGTGTTAAAAGTGGAATCAACCATGTTTCTGTTTCTTTCCCTAGAAATTAAATAAATTGCATTAATGCCATGTGGCCAGCAGGGGGCGCCATGGTGCTTCAGTGTTGATGCTCAGAGGAAGTTCACAGGTTCAGTTTCTGGTTCTCTGGTGAATCTGCATGTTGTTACTGATCTGTTTGTTTCGTCTGGAGTCAGTTAAGTTGGGATAGTCCGTGTTATCCCTGATTAAATCCCCTAACTAAGACACTGGATGATATGAAACTATGGCCTAAAGAATCCATTGATACCAACAGTGCAATGCTTGTTTTTCAGTCTATAACACTATAATGTTAGGCTAAATATTGTTTCTGTGGTACCCATGATTCTCCCCTTTACAAATTAGCCCAATCCATGCTAATCCCAGCCAGATTTGGCAAAAACATGCCACTTTTCTCATGCAGTAATGCAGTGTTATTTTAGCCTTTTCCAAGCGTGTTCAGTGAGGCTCTTTGACCTCTGACCTCAGGATCTCTGAATAAAAATGGTTGCTATGGTTACCAATGAGTCGCCCACTTTATGCTAATCCCATCCAGTTTTTTGTGCAACCACCCTGAAGTTTTCTTCATGCCCTGACAGACAAATGTTGTTATTTTAGTTTTGTTTTTCTACGTTTTGGTGGGAAACTCAAGATATCTGATTGAAATTTTTTTTCTGTGGTTACCCATGAGTCTACCTGTTACAGACACACCCACTTTATGCTAACCCCACCCAGTTTTTGTCAAAAAAAAAAAAAAACATGCAGTAGGCTCAAAATGTGTTATTTCTGCCTATTGCATTTTAATATTTCTGCATATTGGGGCTCCTAAACAGTCTTGGAATTGCATAAATCAGGTATGAACAGAAAGCTGAGACTCTTCTAATCCAATGAGCCCAATTTTATTCATATGTGATGTTGTGAGTCCCTTTAGTCGCCACTTTATTCTAGTGAGACTATTTTTTAAACTTGACCTCACTGTAGATCCTATTTTATTTGAATATTTCTGCACACAGGGGTTCCTAAAAAGTCTTGGAATTGCATAAATTGAGTATGACTGGAAAGAGACTTTTGTGCATTAAATGAGCCCAATTTTATTAATGTGGGATGATGTAAATCTCTAGTAGCTTGTCTGATAGTTGCATGAAAGTGCTTTAGTGAGGTGTACCTAATAAACTGGCAGCTGGGTGTAAATTTGCCATATTTACGTGAGTTATTGAGCTAAATAGCAGCACATGGTGAGACAAACCTTTCCCCATAAATTAACAAGTTACAGACGTTTAAAAATATTCCAAATCCAAACTTTGAGACACATGTTGGGGCAGAAACCAGGACGGTTTCTGCTGTGGTGCAGAATCAACAGAGCCTCAGACTCCCTGAATCCGTCCGTCCTCATGTTAACTTTTAACGTCCAGTTTTCATTTGTTAATCAGCCATTCAGCCCCCAGAGACTGGCAGCCGAATCAAAGAAGCACTCCAGTGAAATGACAGCTGCGCTGTTGAAAAGCAGAGGTAATTTCCAATGCATGTCCACGAATTATTTAATTCAATCCAACACCAGCCCATCAGAGCTCAGGGCAATTATTGAGCCCCCCTGCCTCCCCCGGGACCCCGTTACTCTCTCTCTGTGCCCCCCTGCATTCAGGATCTGCCCCTCGCCCCTCCCCCCTCCCCCACTGACAGCACGTCACCCAGACTCTGGCACCCCGCAGCTACAAAGCATCACAGAGGTTTTAAAGAGAAAGGACGGGCTGCGTGCAGCTTTGAACTGTTGAGAAAAATACATGAAAAAATTTAAATAAATAAGCAAAATAGTGGCCAATAGTGGTTGTGGCATCACAACATACTTTAATCTGTTCTGCATTACTTTTCCGGTTAATTCAGGAGGAAATGCAAACTCTGTGCACACTAAAAATACATTTTTTACAAGACTGATTAATACACATTTAGGATGTCACCTCAACCACACAGAAGTTTGTCTGTGCAGGTTTGAGCTTCATAATTAATAAATTAATCTCAACTTCACGTTAATTTTCAGGTTTTCCCTTTCTGTGTTAACACTTAAAGAACAAAGACGTTATGCACTTTTTAAGCACTTTTTAAAATCTTTTTACTTTCTTTATGATGGTGATTTTAGTAGAGAAACAAACAATAATCATATTATAGTTATAGCACAATTATAACATATTTAGTTGTATAGCTGTTTATTCACAATTTAAAAATCAGAAATCTGTCGTTTTGTGTCACTTTCCAGTCATTTTATGTCTCTTTGCAGTCGCTTCGTGTCTCTTTGTAGTTGTCTCTTTGTAGTTGTTTTTATTTCTCTTTGTAGTTGTTTTAATGTCTCTTGTTTTTATGTCTCTGTAGTTGTTTTCATGTGTCTTGTTGTCATTTAATCTCTTTATAGTCGTTTTATGTATTTTTGTAGTCATCTCTTTGTAGCTCTTTTTGTGTCTCTTTGTAGTTGTTTGTCTCTTTGTGGTTGTCAATTTGTAGCTGTTTTATGTTTCTTTGTAGTCGTTTTTATTTCTCTTTGTAGTTTTCTCTTTGAACTCATTTTATGTCTTTTTGTAGTTGCTTCTCCGTCTTTTTGAAGTTGTTTTATGTCTGTATTTGTCTCTTTGTTTTTCGTTTTTATGTCTCTTTGAAGTTGTTTTTATGTCTCTTTGTAGTCGTTTTGTGTCTCTGTAGTCATTTGTGGGGGGGTTTGTTTGTAGTTTGTCTCTTTGTGTCTTTTTGTGGTTTCTGGCATCTTTCTGGATAAAAGAAACCAGAAAGGACATTTTCTTCTTCCTCATCTTCCTCCATTTGTATTCATAAATACCATTAGAATAAATAATAATGCCAATAATAAAACTTTCTGACTTTTATGATCAGCAGCAGCAACAAATCATAGAGCAGTGAAGGTAACTGAGCTGCCGGCACACGTAAAGCCCTCCGCTGCGCCGCGTGCAGCCTCAGAGATAAGTAGGCGGATACAATAGAAATTAATTCAGCATGTTTAAGTGCAGCTGTCTGGTCACCACGGAGCAGGTGCCTCCCCCACCCGCCTCCACCCATTCAGCCGAACTCCCCTCCATTTCATCCACTCTGTCTAACCAGCTGTAATAAATCCACAGTAGTTACGTCCTGTTTCACTGTATGAATTATGACCTCACTGAGAAAATGAAGCTCCGTCTCTCCATCTTTACATCTCACTCTAAATCCTCCTCTTTACTTAATCCCTCCTGTTCTTTTGTCACCTCAGAAGAAGAATTAAGAGCTTTTACTGAATTACAAGAACTAAAACACAATTTAAAAACGCGCAGCAAGCCGCGATAATGCTGACAAATGACCTGTTCTGTCGTTTAGGTTGAAGCTCTTGTTTGATGGTTCAGGATAATTTTTATTAGATAATTTTTGCAATATTTGGACAATATAATATTTACCATCATGTGCATTATTATGTTTGTCATGTTTACCATTAGATGTTCACTAGCATGTGCAGTATTACCTCTTATGTGCAGTTATTTGCAGTAACTACTAGGACACTTTATATTTATATTCATAACTTTTTATTCACTCATCTGATTATCAGGTTTCGTGTTTTTCTTATTTTACTGAAATTATTCTGGATTCATTAAGTTCTTACCTTAGAGAATCTTCAGTAAAAGACGCTTCCATAATGATGCTTCAATTAATTTAGTCCTGCAGATGAAAAATCATTACTGTACACCTAAGAAAGTCTAAAAAAAAAAGGAAAGTATAAATGAAAAAGAAGCTAAAAACCTGCAAACATCTGGTCCTTTAGGAGAAAATTGGTAAGTTTGTGGTGGGACAATAATTGTTATAACCTTAAACATTCAATAATATGTTTATCTGTGCACTATACATACATAAACCCCCAATATGTAAAAAGTAACTGTGTCAATGTGAAGAAAGAAGTACACAAAGTCTGCTTGTCTCTTGACCTCCTAATCCCAAAGTAAAAGGGCAGAAATGTTTATATTTTAGTCCGTTTCAGCTTCAGTGACAAATGAATCATAATGATGCTTTGAATCAGATTAAAAAACACAACTGTTGGAACAAATACACCCCAAAATATCTAAAGAAATATAAAGTAGATGTGAGTTAGAAGCTAAAAACCTGCAAACATCTGGTGCTTTAATAGAACATTTGGAAGGAAAAGGGTGAAAGTGAGGCCCCTGATGTAGCCTCAGGCCTCCAGGAACCAGAGTCCACCTCCACCTCCCTCTCCATCTCTCCATCCCTCCATCCTTCATGTTATCTCCTCTGTTTATTCAGCTCCTCCCTTCAGCATCCCTTCTCCATCTTCCTCTTTTTCGCAGCTATTCTCCATCTTTCTGCCACCTTGCCCTCTCTCTCTCTTGCATCCCTTTTCATATCTGTTGCCTTTTTCATCTTAACACTCCACCCCCTCCTCCCACCTCCTCCCTCCCTCCCTCCCTCCCTTCCCCCCGCCGGTGGCGACCACAGCACAGTCTCTCTTGTTGTCAGTCACTTTCCCAGCGAACAGACGGCGGCAGCAACAGCAGCAGCAGGAGGAGCGGAGACGGTAATCCCCCTCCAGCCCACCCCACCCCTCTCCGAAACCCACTAACCGGTGGCAAAACCTCGCGGGACACCTGTGCTGCTGGATAGGATACCCCCCTCTTTATTTTTTTAATCTTTGTGAACCACGATCCACATTCACACCCAGATTGTGGATGATGTGGAGCAGGGGTGATTGGATGTAGCCGCGGAAACCAAATCTGCCTGGATTGACGGTGACGGCGCGGTCGGCGGCACCAGCAGCAGCAGCAGCATCAGCACCAGCAGCAGCAGCATCAGTCGGTCGGCGGATGGAGATGCGTTGTGAAGGCGGAGGCATGATGATGATGATGATATAGCAGGTGCTGCAGGGTCGTGCCGCATTGCCTGGCCGCCGCGAGCGACGCCGGGGAGACGGTGATGCTGTCGTCGTCATTGTGTCACAGAAAGAGAGAGAAAGAGAGGAGAGGCTCTGACATGGAGGGACGCGGCTGTGTGAGCTCAGGCCGCCCGGATCAGCAGGTTGGACGCGCCGCCTGAAGCCCGGAGGACCTGAGTCATGATCTACGTGGTGGGAAAATTACAATAAAGTTGAATTCTTGACGGTGGGATTTGAAATGTTTCTGTGCGTAAAAGTGAATGGCCCATATGGTGATAATGCACAGGAGCATCATAGCAGCAGCAGCAGCAGCGTCTGTGCCAGTTCAGGGTGGATTACGTCTACAGAGCAGCAGGCCTCCATCTGAAGTCAGCTTGTGATCAGGGAGCCGGAAACAGATCCATTTCTTCACCCTGTTGCTGGAGGTAACCATTTCCTCTGTTGTTTCACTGGACGCTGGTGAGCTGTGGTCCCCCGCGGAGGGACAGCTGTTGCAAAAGATGACTCACTTACAGGCTGGCCTCTCTCCAGAGACCCTGGAGAAGGCCAAGGTGGAGCTGAAAGAGAACCCGGAGACTTTACACCAGGACATCCAGGAGGTCCGGGACATGATCATCACCCGGCCGGACATCGGCTTCCTCAGGACAGACGACGCGTTCATCCTCAGATTCCTCCGCGCGAGGAAGTTCAACCACTTCGAGGCGTTCCGGCTGCTGGCTCAGTATTTTGAGTACAGACAGCAGAACCTGGACATGTTCAAGAACCTGAAAGCCACCGACCCGGGCATCAAGCAGGCCCTGAAGGACGGCTTCCCCGGAGTGCTCTCCAACCTGGACAGATACGGCAGGAAAATACTGGTCCTGTTCGCAGCCAACTGGGACCAGAGCAGGTAATAAAGAGGTTATCTGATCAGACACACAAAGAGCAGGCAGTGTTTTAAAGGCAGCTAGATGGAGTCTGCTTTAGGGAGCTGTCCATTCAGCACCACACGGCTGTTTATCAGAGAAAAGACTGACGGTTATTCTGTAATTAGTTTTTTAAAATTACACTACATGGCCAAAAGTTTGTGGACATGGAGGGTTTACTGAAGGACCAGGACTTCACCTGTGAAATATCACCTGACAAATACTGACAAAAACAACCACAGAGAGACACAAAAAAGAACACAAAGAGACACAAAACAACCAGAAAACCCACAAATTACTACAAAGAGACACGAAAAACTATAGAGACACAAAACAACCACAAAAAACCCCACAAATGACTATAAAGTGTCACAAAATGATTACAAAGAGACACAAAACAACCAAAAAAACCC
>CAFUXE010000096.1:290157-311118 GCA_903364295.1 Serranus cabrilla
TGTGTCTGTGTGTGTGTGTCCTCTCCGGAGCTGCATATGAGAAACTAAACTGGTGCTGCGTTCAAGTCACGTGGGACAGAAGGCGGCCGTGATTAAAAAGCTGTCACACAACATGGCAGCTGTCAGTGTTACTACTGACAAGTTAAATTACTCAACGAACGAACAGTTTTTATGAGCTGTGCTTGTGTGAGTGGAGATGAAATGTATTGTATTAGAATCATAAATAGATTAGCCTCCTTTTTTCTGATTTTGACTTAAAAAATGCTGTTTTTTTGTATTATTTAACAAACATTTCTACAGGATATTTTTCCTAAAATGATCCAAAAGTTGCAGTTTCTTGCTTTATATTTTCTTTGATGATTTTATAAATGTCTTGAAGAGCAATAAATTTAATTTCTAATGTATTTAAGCAAACTTGAGCTGGATGGATCTTAAATTTTGAACTTGAAATTCCGACTTGAATGACATTTCCTCGCATTTTTCTGTATTAGAAGTTGTTTTTTCCTCCTTTTTTTTCCTTTTTCTTTGGTTATTTACTAAGCAACTGGGCTGTTCATGTCAATAATTCACCAGGATTAATAACTGTATATATAATCAATTATCGCTTTATTATTATGCTCCTTTCACTTCAGTGTCTCCTTGTTTTAAAGCAGTAACAGGATGAATTGTGAGTCATTAGTGTAATCTCTTTAGAGGAGAGAAAGAGCGTCACCAGCCGCTCTGGCAGCTCCTCTCTGGGTTCTACATGTTGTGGCTTCAGGTCAGATTTAGAGGAAAATCTGCTGGATTTCTTGGTGTCACAGCGCAGGAGGTGGGCGCCGCGTTCAAAGGGAATAATTTCCAACGTGTTTATGCTCCTCGGTGTGGCCACGGGCTCTCAGGAGGGGGAGGTGACAGGAAGCAGCACCACAGAAATCTGTAGATAAACTGATGCTGTTCCTCAGTTCTGCTCGACGACTTTTCCTCCGTCACCTTTCATTCTCTTCAACCTTTCGCTGTAACTGAAGACGCTCGGCGCCGACCTGCAGTCAGAGGCCGAAAATAACCTCCACTGAATCAGGCTCAACATCAGCCTCCAGAATCAGAGAAAGTGCTGAAGTGGTTTATATTTACTGCATGTTTTATCCTTTTAATTAGTGGTTGTTTTCATCAGCAGTACAGGTACACTGTCAGACATAATGAGCTGAATCTGTACCTGCAGGGTTACAGCAGCTTGTCATGCAGCTGCTAGAGAAATTACAGTGTACAGTGTAACTTTTTCACCCTCAGAACATAATTAGTTGAGGTCCAATATTAAGTGTTTGGGGTACATGAACCTCAGCTTCTTACAGGGATAATTATCGAAAGGGAAAGATTTGTACTCCCACCTTTAGGCAACAAGATCTCCAACTTAAATGATAGAAAACCACCAATAACGACACAGATGAGAGTTTATCAAAAGAGGCTCGCAGGACAGTGGAGTGTTCTAAAAATAGCACACACATCATTATACATACATGCACCGTTAGTGGTTGTAAACGAAGCTTTAGTTTCTGTGAATTTATGCTACAAACCGCTGATCTTACAGGCGTTGTAAAAGACAGTTTAAACTGGAAAGAAATGTACGTAAAGGCAGGAAGTGAAGTTTTTTTGTACAAACTCTTATGTATATACGGTGTGTAAATGTAAATGTAGAATTATTACTATTATTTTTACCTCCGCCAAGGAGGTCATGTTTTTAGCGGCGTTTCTGTGTTTGTTTCTGTACAAAATAACGCAAAAAGTTCTGCACGGATTTGGATGAAATTTTCAGACAACGTGTGTATTGGGACGAGGAACAGCTGATTAGATTTTGGTGGTGATCGGTGATCCGGAACACCATCTGGAGTATATATTGTGAATTTATATTATGGCGTCAGTGACCCTATTGCCTTCACTAACTGCCGCCATCTAGTGGATGAAATATTTCAATGTCAGTGTCCCAAAATACATGTTTTCAATATAATCCTTCAGGTGCAGTTTGGTGTTGTGTGAGTGATCCTATTGCCTTGGTGGAGGTCTGCGCTCTTAGCTACAGCAGAAAAAGTCAGCAATTCGAAAGAAAAGAATAGGAGAAAATAACAGAACAAATCGGAGAAAAAAATATATTCAGAAGAAAAGGTAAACATATCAGGAAAAATGTTAATATAAGTAAAATATGAGAAAAAAAATAAGGAAAAATAATTTTTAAAAATATCAGAAAAAGATTTCAATATAATATGAAAAATACAAGATTTTAAAAATGAAATAATATTAAAAAAAAATATCAGAAAAAATATATAACATAAGAGAATTATGAGGAAAAAACATTGAAGAAAAGGAAAAACCGTCCATCAGGACTGTAAGAGTGAACTGTTTTCGGGTCATGACATATTAGAAGAGATAAAATCTGGAAAAATGTGACAGCAAACATGGCGCGTGGATTTATCTGCTGCTCTGATTGGGAGGAGGAGATAAATATTGACTCCAGTCTGAACATATTGAGGCTTCCTGTCGACTCAGTATGAATCATGTTTCTCCTTCAGTCCTTTAATCTGACCTGTAATAACAACAGAAAGAATTTAAACTCATCATTCTTCCCCTGCTGGAGCTCCACTCTTCGTCCACCTTTTTTCCATTTTTTCTTTCCACTTTCATCACTCTGGTGTTAGCAGATCGATGCTCCCGCTCCCGTTTCTTCTTCCTCCTTCAGTGCAGCTCAGATCCACTTTCAGTGTTTCATGTATAATGCAGCAGGTCAGACAGCTGACCCCCAATAATGTCTCTTTATTACCCCTAATGACATAAAGAAATATTCACCGCCAATCTTCAGTATTTATAACTTACTTATGCTGCTGTAGGAAAATGGAATTTTGTAAATTTATGAGGAGAGAATCTGAAATAGTGGGATTTTTATCGTAATAACTGTATTTTGGGGTTTCATTCGACTGAGAGTTACAGAAAATGGGGTTTTACATCATCACACATGAATAAAATTGGGCTCTTTGAATCCCTCAGAGTCTCAGCTTCCCAGTGATATCACATTCATGCAGCGAACAGGCTGTTTAAAGACCCAGTATGTAGAAATACTCAAACACAATAGGTGGAAATAACCAAATACCCAAAACTGCATAAAACCTGCATGTCTGTAAATCTTTTTTATCACGACTAGAAATATTTGGAATCAAAATTCAGTTTTTATAACTTACTTATTAGTGCTATTGTGCTGTAGAAACATCTGGATATTGTAAATTCAAGAAGAAAATTAAATTGGCACATTTAAAAAATCTACACACCATTTAAATAGGCACGCATAGACAGATTTCCAATAAATTTAAATATTTTATTATTCAGTAGTCATAATTTACTGATAATTTACCTACTTAGGTCAGAAAAGGATTCAGGGAGGGGAGTAATATCTGAGGAAAAATCTGAATTTCACAAATTTATGAGGAAAAGATCTGAAATAGTGGGAAGAAACTACAATCATGTGACAATTAAGTGTAATAACTGCATTTTGGGGTTCATTAACTTTTAAAGTCCTCATGAAAAGTGTATTTGCATTAATTTATTTTGAAAGATAAAGACAGAAAATTAAAACCTGTTTTAATAAATATTTCAGTTAAAATGATTACTAGTGGGGGAAAAATTGGATCATTGCAGAAATTATCTCAATTTTTAAGGTTCAAATCAATTTTGATATAAAACAAACTAATGTTAAAAATAAAATTTAAAATTGTTTTTCTGAAAATTAACTAACCATTTCTTATTTTAATTACTTAATAATAAGAAAATAATAATAATTATAAACATTTAATTGTGAATCCATTTTTCAGCAAATAAACTTTGTGTTCTTGCATTTTACAGCAGCTTTTATCTGTTAAAATGTGACTGAAACATGATTTTTAAGTCTAAACTGGTAGAATTTCTGCAGAAATGTGGGTCCTCTCTGAGCTGTGAACACATCCAGAGTCTCTTTCTGGACCAAATCGTTGGACAGTCGCCTTCCCTGAACCTCCAGCGGCGACTCGGCCTCGCTGACTCATGTTGCTCCCTAATTTACAAACCTGGCCGGCCCTCGGAGACTCTCACTGTGTCTCCCACTCCGCTAACAGTTTTTATAGAAACGTCTGCCCCGAGCCTTTTTCATCAGCTTTGTTATGTCAGAATATAAATTCACCATACTGCTGGAGCCCAGCCAGCCATGACTCACACACACACACACACACACACACACACGTTCAGCAGACTGTAATTATCATAATTGTGTCCAGCGTTCGAGGAAACTCTCTGTCAGACTCCACACACTAACCTGCACCAACAACCACTCATTTCCCTCCGGCGCTGTTGCCGCGGCGACTCCAAAATAGACCGGACCATTTCCTATTGGCCACGAGATTAGAGCCCATTTGCAGCAGTAATCTAATGAGAGGGGACAGGGACTCACAGAGGTAATTTCTCATTTGCTGGAACTGAAAGAGGACTGAAAAATAAATCCTTTGGACTCTTTGTTTGTGATGAAACACAGAGATCTTAGTTTCCACCAGACATAATGATCAGAGCTTCATTAAGACTCTTCATCCTCTGGTTACAACCTGTTTATATACAGAACATTCAGCTTCCTGTATATTACATGTTTATTTATTATATAGATATATATTATAGAATATATCATGCTGTAGTGAACATCTTTCATTTGAACAATTTATGAGAAAGAAATTATAATTGTTTAGAAGAAAAGAAAACATGTCAGTAAAATGTTATAGCAATAAGAAAAAATAATTTAGAAGAAAATTGTAGGAAAATGTATCAGAAAAAAAATCTAAATATTTGAATATAATGTGAAAAAAACAAGATTTTGAAAAAATAAAATACTTGTAACAAAAAATATCAGAAAAAAATCTAAATATAAGAAAATGATCAGAAAAGAATTTTGAATAAAAGAAAAGGAAAACATATCAGAATAATAAATAAATATGTATAAATAATATGAAATAAAATATGAAAAAATACTAGACTTTTAACAAATAAAATAATAGTACTAAGTATGAGAAAAATAAATAAATACAAATAATAGTAAAAAAAATAATAGTAAAAAAATAACATTTTATTTATTTTATTTCCTCAGTATCCGTGAAAACTCTGAGGTCATGTATCAAAGCGTGCTTGTTGAGTTAAAATGCATTTTTCAGGGTGTTTCAGGGGGAAAAACCTGCAGCTGTGATAAATATGAAGCATTACAGTTGGTAAAATAAATAAACCCGTTCCTTTTCCCTCTCCTGCTGTTTATCTCTTCAAACCCGGATCACCTGGATGGGATTATCCTTGTTTACACACTTTGCTTTGTTTGTTTCTCCATCAGGACAGTTTTCCTGCCAGATTTGGAGGAATCCACTTTGTGAACCAGCCCTGGTACATCCACGCTCTGTACACCGTGATACGACCTTTCCTCAAAGACAAGACCAGGAAGAGGGTAAGAAACGTCACAGTAAAGCAGCTGCAGTCAAGATTTTTTACATTAACGACTGTAAACAACAACTGCCAAAAAGAAGAAAGGCATAATCAGAGACTCGCTGGTGAACATTTTGGAGCATTTAGCAGCTTAAGAGATAAGATAATTCTCTCATGAGTTGGTGGAGACCAAAAACAGAGTTAAAAAAACAGACTATTTAACTTATATTCATCCAAAACAAACTGGAAGTGTAAATAAGCAAAATAAAATGAGTGAATTGGGGTTTTAACCAGGATTTTAAGTGTGAGAAAGTCAGAAAAACATTCCTATAGCGGTATTTAAATGTAAGATAGGGATGGTTTAAATGGTTTCGAAGTGAAAAAAGCTATGAAAACCAGTTAAATTACCTGCATTTATTTCAATTTTTTTTTTGGGTGGTGATCGGTGATCAGGAACACCATCTGGCATTTATATTGCAAATTTATATTATTGCGTCAGTGACCCTATTGCCTTCACTAACTGCTGCCATCTAGTGGATGAAATATTTCAATGCCAGTGTCCCAAAATAAATGTTTTCAAATAATCCTTCAAGTGCAGTTTGGTGTTGTGTAAGTGACCCTATTGCCTTGGCGGAGTCTCCGAGTGCTTTTCCAGTTTAAGGTGGATCCACTGAGTCTCCGGTGTGTTTCTTCTCCTCTGCAGATCTTCATGCACGGCAACAACCTGAACAGCCTCCACCAGCTGATCCATCCTGAGATCCTGCCGTCGGAGCTTGGCGGGATGATGCCGCCGTACGACATGGGCACGTGGGCGCGAACGCTGCTGGACCACGCCTACGACGAGGAAACCGACTACTGCCCGGAGTCCTACACCCTGTCGGTACAAGACCTGGAGAGAGACCTGGAGAAAAACCTCTCTCCGAAAACTATGAAAAGGTCGGCTCGTCACTTTGAACACTCAGATTTTTCTTTATTTCTCCAAGTTCTTCCAACTTGAGGAGACATTCATGTGAATATTCCCTAATTTTTACGATTATTCTGGCACCACATGAATGCCGCACAAACGCAATTTGTTCAGCAGGAAAATCTTCACAAATAAACGCCACTTTTATTATGTGTAAAGCATTAATGCAGCTGACAGAAAAAGCTAACGTTATGCTATAGTGAACTACTCCACGGTTGCATGACTTTATCGTCACTACCGTTAGCTTCAGACGATCTCCGACAAGCTAACCAGCTGTTTTGACAAGCTAGCGAATACACTGCCTAAAAAAATGTTTATTTAATCAATCTAAAAGAGTTGTTAGAGTGCTGAAAAACATGGTTAGAGGCTGTGAGGCGAACTAACGAGAGAGTTCCTGTCCATGACTGGCATGATGCCGTTTAATGCACCAACAGCCACTGAAGTCTCATTTTTGTTAGCAACCGCTTTTTAACGACAGGTAAAAACATAAAAATTCACAATTGGGGGTATTTACCAAAGTATTTTATGTATTTTATGTCATACAGCATAACGCAAACATAATTTTGGAGCATTTAGCAGCTTAAGAGCCAGATAGTTCCCTAACAAGGTGGTGGAGACCAAAAACGGAGCTAAAAAAGAAAACATACAGCAAAAAAAGAAAGAAAACAACTTGAATTTCCCTCAAAATAAATAAAGTATCCATCCATCCATCATCTCTTTTAAGCTTGTGTTGACCAAAGACCTTATTTCAACTATTCAAAAGAGTTAGCTAACATGCTAACAATCTCTCCTCCCAATTTTTCATTCCTCAGATATTAGTCCTTAAACCTCGGATTAAAGACTAATAACTAAGACTAAATTGGACAAAATAGCCCCAAATTCCAAAGGAGCATACTTTTATTTCCCCACAGAAAATGAATCAGGGATTGATAAAGAATCTGAGCCATAAGCAAAGTTGAAAACGACATTGGTGTCAGTCAAATCTGTCACTTCCTGTCCTTAAATCCATGAACCGTGTGTCGTGTCCCTGCAGGTCCCAGTCGGTGGTGGAGCCGGGCGTCCTGAAGCGACCAGACAAAGTCAAGAGCGAAGAGGACAACATGCAGCCGCTGCTCTCTCTGGACTAAAACCACACATCCAATAACGGCTCAGAAGCATAATCAATATCCACACACACAAACACACTGATTTCCCCCGTGCACCTACTGTAAGCGACACGCGCCCTGAAAACACCTTCCTGCAGGAACATGCTGCTGCTGCTGCTGCTGCTGCTGGCGGATTCTCTTGAACTCGAGGAAAAATCAAAAAAGGAAGCAGACAGAGGAGCCGGAGACGAGGAGGACGTTTTCTCCCACAGAAGGGCATCCTAAGAGCTACTGACGGTGTTATATATATTTATTTATTTATTTAGTTATTTGTCAAGTGCCAATTCCAAAAAAACTGTAAATTAACGTGTTGGAACAATGCAGCGTGGAGGAACACACAGAGAGAGAGCTGTGAAGATGCCACATACGTGTGAACACAGTGTTTCCTACGGTTGTATTATATTTGGGACATTTGAAAAAATCAGACTTCAAAGAGGGCTTGGGGCTCCCGAGCTGCAGGTTTTTCTTCTTCTTTGTACAGCAATGTGAGGAGAACGAGAAGCACGGCTCAGGATCAGTGACAATAATGAGCTTGTTCAACCTCCTGGACACAAAACTGGCAGACAGGCAGGCAGGCACTGGGTTTACTGGGAGGTTATGGGCAGAAAACAACGTCTGAACCATCAGAAAGCAAACTCCCCTTTACGGTAAGACTCTTTGAATCGTGTTTTTTCCTCTCTTTCTGGCCCCTCCGTCCCAGAATAGAGACTCTTTTTAAGGCTCACATCATCATCATGTCTGGCTGAAGATGACCAAAAGATATATTTTGAGAATTTAATAATAGTTAGGATGTCTAGCCAGACAAATAAATAATCCTAGATTTAATTTTATAAAAGCAGAGGAAGGCCAAACAAACAGCCTCTCCTGCGACTTTGTGTCACATTTGTTTTATTTCTGGCAATAATAATCTTCCTTCTGCAAACATTAGCGCCGTATGTCTTTAAACAGGACGTGTTGTAAGATTTAAAGACACACGAAAGGATTGCACTTGTTATTTTTTGCATGTTTTTACTAAAAATAACACTAGTTTGTTTACATTATTTCAGCTTTTTATAAAGCTGCAAAAAAAAGCTAATTTAATCTTATAATCTTCATTATTAACTTTCAACCATATTTCACATTTTATCAATTTACAGATTTGATTAAAGATCCATTTGATCTTTTATGTTAAAGAAATTACTTAATGTATTCACATGTTTGCACAGGTTTTGTCTTAAAAGTGCCCTGTTGAGTTTATTATCACTAGTAGCACTATGGAGCAAAGTTTTTAAAGCCCTTGTTTTGATTCACGGAATAAAATAAATCTGTATTTGGCGAAGGTTAGCCGCAAGTTAATGCACCGACAAAAGCAAGAAAGAAGAAGAATCCTAGCTAGCTAATCTTTGACGTAACCAATGCTCAACGTCAAAAATCGTTTAAAAAAACGGCTTTGCAAATGTTTTACAAGGGCGGAAAAAATGGTAAAATTATGTGTTTTGGTTAATAAAAAAAAACACGAGTTCGTAAACATAACGTTTGTGCATTTACGAGTCTTAAATGTCCAAAATCTCTGACCAACCCCGTCTTTAACACAACAAAACTGCTTCCTCAATTATCTTTCCAGAGAAAGTTGCTACATGGTTAGGTTCAGGAAAAGACTAATGTTTGGGCTAAAATAAGCAAACTTCTTATGTTACTGCTTAAATTAATATTTTTGCTACATAACCTATGAAAGTTAAAAAACAATAAGTCAGCGTAGACTTCTGGTTTCACACAGGACTTGAACTCTCTTAGTAAAGTCTCGTGTTTGACAGATTTGATTGGAAATTTTGTGATTCGTCCAAAACAAAAGTACTGTAATCCAGGAGAAAATAAGTTTACTTAGAAACATCAATGACGATGCAGTTTCATGTTACAGGGTTGTAACTTTTAGCTTTTTTTTTAGATTACTTTAATATTTACAACGGGACGTCACCCTCTGGTTTGTTGTTCTTCCAAATAAACATTCAGCTCCTTAGAGTCTTTCAGTCCAACCGAACACTAAATGAGACATTTCTAAGCAATCAAAATGTTACAATAAACTTAAATTAGCTGAAAACACACTGTGAGAGAGTAAAAACACACCATGCACCGTGCTAGCCACTTGTCAATCATACGGTAACTATAATAATATAATAATTTACAAGATGATGCATTGGAGAAGACTTGAAACTAGTAATTGACACCATAAACTCTGTAGGAAAATGTTCATCGAGGTCATAAATCGGGTCATTTTTCTATTGACTTTAATGCAAATCAGTTTGTTTTTTTGCATTCAGTTGTGTTGCAAAAACAATGCAGCTTTATGATGCATTTTCCTGACTTTTCTGCTCCTTAACTTGCTGTTTGTTTCATATGATCGATCATTTTTCTCAGGCAGTGTTCGAGTTGGCAGTAATGTAATCATGATGGACAGTAAATGTGCTTTGCAGTAAATAGGCGACAGAATCTCAGAAAAGTATTATTTTCCATATTTATATTACAGTATTTTATTGCACTTACAGATTTTCATTTAAATTCAGCAGACTGCAGTGTGGACACAGCCATGACAGACACTATTTCTGTTTCTTTATGCCGTACTGACTCCCCGAAAACACTTCCAAATCAACAATTCGCATAAAGGTACGACAGCCGAGTGTGAGAGCAGACGGGGAGCTGCCACAGTGACGGACAGAGCAGGAGAAAAGCCAGTCAGGCTGGCAAGCAGACAGCCGAGCAGATCACAGAAAGGCCGGCGGGCAGGAAGTGTGAGGTGGCCGGCTGCAACGAGAGCAGACAGCTGGAATGTTAAACTATCACACCAGCGAACATGACATGTCAGCCTCGCTTACAGCAGCTCCGAGGCCCGAACGGCACAGAGTCACTGCAGCCTCAGCGTGAGCCGGCTGGTTCCTCCAACAGGCTTTTTATTCAGCACGATATCAGACCAACACTACAGATTTTACTGCTTATGTGTTAAATTTAAATTATTCCTATTAAGCCAATGCTCTTTTTCTTTGTATCAAAACTTCAGTCTTTCCTAACATTAACCAGGTTAAGTTTGTATATAAAAATGGCTTTAAATGTGTCAAAAACCTCATTTAAATACAGTTGAACTTTCAGAGCATTAACAGCAAAACATCTTCAATAGAAACTCAAATATAACTTGTTTCTTCCCTAAAACATCACCAAGATTAACTTTAGCGACTTTAACAATTTGGCCCTCTGCTGCCTTAAATAGCGATAAAAGTTGGGAAAAAAAGTTTCTTTGGGTTAATTAGCATCACGTGATGGATCCAGTAGTTGTAATTCCACTGTTTGTCCTCTAGGTCTTCAGGACTTCTTGGGTCCAAGATTTGGTTCAGACCAACTCCAATCAACAAGGAATGTTGAATCTTTTTCTTTGTATCAAAACTTCAGTCTTTCCTAACATTAACCAGGTTAAGTTTGTATATAAAAATGGCTTTAAATGTTTCAAAAACCTCATTTAAATACAGTTGAACTTTCAGAGCATTAAAACATCTTCAATAGAAACTCAAATATAACTTGTTGCTTCCCTAAAACATCATTTAGATTAACTTTCAGATCATTTTTGTCAAATCTTATTCATGTTTTCTAACAAACCAACAAACGCTGTATTTTTCAAGGTTATTGCACCAGTTTCGGTCAGACATTTTGGCTCTGCTGTCTAAAATAAGGATTAAAGTTGGGAAAAAATGTCTTTAGGTTCATTAGCATCATGTGATGGATCCAGTAGTTGTAATTCCACTGTTTGGCCTCTAGGTCTTCACGACTTCTGGGTTCCAATCAACAAGGATTGTTGAATCTTTTTATTTTTATCAATACTTCAGTCTTTCCTTACATTAACCAGGTTAAGTTTGTATATAAAAATGGCTTTAAATGTTTCAAAAACCTCATTTAAATACAGTTGAACTTTCAGAGCATTAACAGCAAAACTTCTTCAATAGAAACTCAAATATAACTGTACTTGTTGCTTCCCTAAAACATCATTTAGATTAACTTTCAGATCGTTTTTGTCAAATCTTATTCATGTTCTATAAAAGCTGTATTTTTCCAGTTTCGGTCAGACATCTTTTTTGGGGGGAAAACGGAGAACTGCCAGTTTTGTGCACATCAGAGAGACTGTTATAAACTGTGGGTCGAACATGAAACCAGAAAATGTTCATCAAGTGTTTTCGATTGATTTCTGTGCTTCAGTAGATTCCTGAGGTCCATTTTCCACTGTTAGAACACACAAACACAGAAAAAGAGGACTCTGAAAAAAACGGGATTCAGTCGAGCTTTTATAGCAAATCAGTCGAGGAAATGTGACGTTTAGATTAGTACCATAAACAGACACACACACACACACACACACACACACAGCCACTGTAGATGCTTCCAGTTGTTAGGATACAAAGTTTACATGAAATAAACATCTGTATACTGCTTGAATATAGCAACACACAGGACGTGCTGCAGGTTTTAGAGGTCGTATATCGTACGTAGAGGAACTTACACACAGTAACACACAGGTGAAGATTTACATTTTATTACAAATATATTTTATCCGGTGATGCTTCGTGCTTTGCCACACACACTTAAGATTCTTTTCAAATGTTTTTTTTTTTTTCCTTGTCAGTATTTTATTAAAGCTGTTGTTTATTACACAGATTGGTATATGTTGTATGAACTGTAAACAAGATTATGAAGTTAGAATCTGTTCTTATTTTTAAGAAATTCAGCATTTTGAATGTGCTTTCTGTGTTGTTGTTTTGTCTTTTTTCCTGATCAAAATGTGGCTAAAAACCTGCCGTTCATGTTTTAAAAATCCACCCTGGAGGTCATCAGTGATTTTTTAATTTCATTTATCTAAATATGTCAAAAAAAAGGGAACAAATGGTTCATTTCTGGGCTGGTTTTGACCGGAAATTCTGCATTTCTGTCAACAATATGTAAGATTTGCATAATGTCAGCTTATAGAGAGATAACATGGTGTTTATTCAGCTTAAACACTTATTGAAAATATCCATTTTCACACCACCAAAGAAATGTCAAACCCACATTCTGCAAAATCAGATCTCAAGCAGATATTTGCAGCATGACGTCATTTCTTCCTCCCTGAAGGACAAATTTAACTGCAGCCTGCAGGAGACGAACGTTTGTGAAATACGAAGCAGACTCTATTTGTAATTCACCGTAAGCAGCGCTCGCAAATTCCCTTTATGAAACAGGCCGTCGTCAGCTGTTCGGAGCCAGAAAATCCATATTTTCTATCAGTCAAACAAGGTCACAGCTTTCCGTAGCGTCATCGTGTCATTTTAATATTGGAAAAAAATGCTGTCAAAGGATAAAATCAGTCACCTGCTGCATGCATTTAGATTTGTGCAATACCTACATTTTACCATTCGACAAAGGATGATTTTTTTTTTTAAATATAACAAGTTTTTTTGCAAGTTTTTGCAAGTTTTAATTTATGCACAAATTAAAAATCTGCATCAGTTTAAACAAGTATAAAGAAATGCACTTTTTTTTTGACAAATATATGACACGATAATCTCAGAGAATATTCAGGTTTTTTGGTTGTAATTTTCAACTTTAATCTTGGAAATTCCTGAGTTTTTTTTTCTTGGAATATTACCCCATCCTGGCTCAATATTTTATTTTATTTATTTATTTATTCGTTTAAAACGTCATAAAATCTCTCTTGTATTGCAGAAAAAAGTTGGTGTGTTTGTATTTGCACACTTTCTAAGTATTAATTATATTCAGAATTTATTTATTTATTTTTATTGTTATTGAAAAAATTAAACTATGATTACACTTAGTTTTTGTCACGTTAAGATTCGGCTTTTACAGTAAATCTCTATTATATTATATAAAATGGTCAGCAGCCAGATTAGGATGACATTCCCAACTAAATTATCCCGGTTTGGAATAATATCTCATCATTCCTGCATGTTTGATGGATTATAAAGGAGAATAAATGGGACATGTTTGCATTTATTCGGCTCATATTTCACACTAAAAAGGAAAAATTCTGACCTCCGTGTCCACTTTCATCAACGTTCCCAAACGACAAAAATTCATTTTAACTTTGATATTTTTCTCAGATTACAGTCACAGTTTTAAACACTTGGTTAACATTGTAAAACTGTTGCAGTTTGGTTCATTTCAGGTAACAAATCCACTTGTTTATGTTGAGTAAAATATATTTTTAGGGTTAAAATCAATTAAAAAGAATCAACACAGGACACGAACATCTGTTTCCGTCACATCTGTCAAGTAATGTTAATGTTTTTTTTATCAAAACTTGAATCTTTTCCAAACATTAACCAAGTTGTTTCAACACATATTAAGAAGACACGATTCAACCTCCATGGATTTTGATTAAAAATGTATTTATCACACTTAAAAATCAAACAATCTGGTAGAAAAATGTGTGTTTGTTCGTCTTTTCTTCACTATAATGCATCATCATGAAATCAAGCTTGTATTGTCTTTATTATTATGTCGTTTCTTGACCTAACGAGGTTTTTTCTCACTGACTAATATCTGATTTTTCTCAGCCAAAGCCTCCTCTTCCATTACAAACCCAATGTATTGCTTCTTATATTTAAATATATGTGCTTTTTTGGAATTTGGACACTGAATGATCTTTTTTTTATTGATTTCAATGATTGTTAATTTGTTTATAAATGAATGCATACCTTTCCGTTGGTGATATATTTATTTGATTCTCATATCACTGTTCTTTGATTGTATAGTTGCAGTATAGGAGCTGTAGGGGAGACCAAACTCAAAACTGAATTGTGAAGTTATTATGGAAAGCCAGTATATTATAGGAGCAAAAAACTGTTCAGTTAGCAGGTGTTAAATGTATAAATGTCTTCAAGGACAATTTGCTGAAATGCATCATGTAAAACGAGCAAAATAAATATGGACACACGTAGATTTTCTCACATTTCTCTCGTTTTTTTGCCTCAGATTTTACTCTCCTTTGCCGTGTTTGTCAGCAGGAGTTTGTGACGATCCAAACTGCAGCTGCAGGGGATCAGAAATCAGGATCAGAGTGGAGCAGCAGTCAAAACAACCAAGAAAGCTTAAAGAGAGTTTGCATGAAATGAAAAGTGGATCTGATGTTGTCTGGAAATAAACGTCTCTGGAGTTCAAGGTAAAATAATTTATTCTCAAACAAGAAAACAAAGTTTGTTTAACCTAAATCTCCCTTCTTACTTCCTGCTTAATCTCATTTTATTTCTAAAATTATCGATTTCTCCTCAATTACTCTCCTTAATTCCTGGAAATCCTGAAAGTTCCTGCTGGTCCTGTTTACTAGTTTACTCGAGTCCCGAGATCTCTGCAAAAAACCAACAGTGTAAAACTCTCTTTTAACACCTTGTGTGTGATAATGATGCAGTTTTAACAGCGAAGATTAACACTTAGAGTGAAAGTTTGCAGCCTTTCTAAATAGTAGTAGCAGCTTTTTTTATTTAGTTCACAATCTGCATTTTAACTACTTTTGATATTTTAACGAGCAGAAATGTTTCAGCATTAATGCACAAAACCCCAAAGAATCAAACAGAGAGAGAATGAAAATTATTTGACACCGAAAAGTTATTTTTAAGAGATAAATCTACACTTTAATCAACTGAAGCTTGTTGTCTTTTACTTCTGTAACATCTGACGACTTTTTAGGAGCATAAATTTATATTTTAACAGTAAGCCGGAAAACAAGTAAATTGCAAAGAATGACCTTCAGTCAGTAATAATAATAATAATACATTTTATTTATAGAACGCTTTTCAGAATACTCAGACACGCTACAGGTAAAATAACACAAATTTTAGGAAAAACGTGGTCACACATTTAAAATGTATAAACTAATAAAATAAATATATATATATATTAATCAGGGAACTAAAACTGGAGCATGTTGGAGTAAAAAGCGACACTTTAAGTGAAACCTTCACAGTTTAAAGCTGCTGTTTGGGGATATTGAAACAGTTCAGACACTATTTCTGATGGATGAGTTTCTCAGCCAAATATAATGATGTTTATATATGATTATTAATACAAAACGTCGCTATCTTTAGGTGGAAATATGTCACTTATTGAAGGAAAATGAGATGAAAAACACATTAAATTGTGGCAGGAATCTATCTTTATATCCTCATTAATCCGCCACATTTAAATTTGATATTAAACGTCCTTCTGCGTCCCCATGACAACAATCTGTCACTTATTATTCCAGATGAAAAAACACAGTGAAAGCCTCACAAATTTCTGCAAATATTTATTGAAATGATGACTCACAAAATGCATTTTGGTGATTTTATTCTACATCTTCGCACAGCAGAAGTTACTCTAATGTCACTAATTATGACTTTAATTGGCTTCTAAAAAGTTTAAAACTGTGACTGCCTGTGTTTACCATCGTCCACCTGCTTTATCGTACATGCATGAGTTAAAATAATTGCTCAAATTACAGTCAAAAAAATAAAAGAAATTACTTTTTTTTCTGAGCAAACCAGTGCAGGAGTTTATTTTTGTCTCTCAGACCAAATGATCAGTGATCAGTCTGCAGAGTGCAACAAATAAAATATTATCTACAGTCTTTATACAGCATGTGACTGACTCCAATACGGCTTCTTTCTTTCTTTAAATGACACAATCATGCATGAGAAAAATGAACAAAATACGTGATCCTTCTAAAAACAACCAAACAACCTCAAACCTTTCAGTGGTTAAAACATGTTGGCAATAATTCTCATATTTCCCACTGACTTTCAATCCAATTTTGTAGATTTTGTCACAAAAACAAGCCTGTGACAATCAGTTACACCAATGAAAGTCTTTTAACATTTACAGAATTATCTCATAGGTATTTTTTAAAGCTTTTATTCTGAAATTGCAGGAAGTTCTTTATTCGTCTCCAGGTTTCACACATGGCAGAAACCTGGTTTTAAATCCTCTGAATCCTCCTTAAAATAAGGTAGAAAACCAGTAAATCACTGTTAAACTATCACATAAACAAAACCCATTTCCTGTGTGATACAAAGCACACAAATAGAGTGAAGGTTTGGTTTGTGTTTTCTATAAAACATGTCACATGTTAAGTACATTTTCTTTATCACTCTGAACATCGTGTTTCTAAATGAACTCTCGTGCTCAAAGGAACAAAAAAATACTAATGTGCTGATGTTGAAGTAGATTCAATATGAAATTCTGTTTGTCTGTGTGCTTTTGTGTAGTTTTCAGGACACAAAACGAACATTTTAGTGTTTTAAAAACCGCTCTGTTACATCAGCATTAACACACAGAACCACCAGCAGCAGCTGGTAACGGGAACTATGTGAGACTGAAGGAAATCACACAGCATTTCTCACCTCCGTCTTTTTAAAGAACTGCCTGTCTGTGTTCTCAGAGGAGGTGATGAGGCAGGTTTCACACTCACTCAGGCCACATGTGATGCAGGTGTTTTTAAAAAACAGCTTTTTCTGCCTTTTATCCACATGCAAACGGCTGTTTAGGTCATTAAAACTCTGTTTTCAGTGTTGATGTGTCGACTGGGAAACAAAGTTGTTGGCTTGAAATATAAAGCGTCAGACTTTATACAAACTTTTGGCGTAACGGTGAACGTGACCGTGCTAAAAGTCGGCCATCTAGTTGGTGTAACAACCTTGAGAATGAAGGTTTCTCAGGCTTCTGACTGGCCGACATATTTGTTTTCTGCACTTTTTTTTGGGCCATTTTAAAACAGCACTTCTTGTGTTGATGGGATTTTTTTAAGAAAACCCTCTTTTCATTGTGTACAAGTCAATTAGGCCTCAGTTTCTGAGAGATGCAGGTCCAAAATGTTAGCTTTGATATCAACTCAAGCTAGCAAAAGGTTTTATGTAGTTTGACTCACATCTTGATCCTCTAACGTTGCTCTACGGCGCCTCTAGTGGTCAAAAACTCAACCGGAATCCTTTAATAGCAAGTTTCTGCTTGGTTCGGATTTGATCAAAGTTTAGCCTTTTAGAGCATTAAACTGTGAATTAAATATAAGAACATACTGACCAACAAACACGGGAAACTCAGTCCAAAATTATTGTTTTTCTTCAAGTGCAGGAGATAAAAGTGACTGAAAAGCATCACACAAACTGTGTATGTTCCTATAATAAGAACATGGATTGGATCCAAGTCAATGTTTATGAATGCTGTGAAACTTGTTGTGTGTTCAGTCTGGTGACATTAGATTTTATTCTATTTAAAAACATGATTACAGCTGCAGCAGTTTGGTGTAATCACTCTGTGTTCATGTCGTGCATGCCGCTGCATCCCCACACTGGAACAGGAACCTATTTTTCTTAAATAATTCCTCTACAAACAACAGCACCTGAAGTAAACAGCAGGTGTCTTTAAAAATCCACTAACATTCAGTCGGCTGCTACTGTAAATGTAGTCAGATCTCTTCACACAGAGCGGCCCCGGGCTAGCTTAACCTCGTTTTTACACTTTGGACTCATTAACCCAGAGTTTACATCAAGCCTCGGGTTAAATATTCACACTTACACAATCAGTACGCTAACAGCTAACAGCTAACTGCTAACAGCTAACTGCTTTGGTTCTACACCAGTGATTGTAAAGGTGCGTTCAGAGTGAACACAAAGCTAATTCTTTAGCTTTATTGTGTAATTTAGCGTGCTGCAGGGATGACGGAAGTTAGCATCACACTGGTTCCCTCGACAAAAAGACAATTTTTTACCATTGGATTTTAGATTATTGCATAAAAAAGCACTTTGGGAAACTTCTGTTTCACGTTTTATTCAGCAAATAATCTTCAAAATGAATATTTTCATGGTTTTTGAACCAGAAGCACAAGCTAACGTTTGCCCTCGAACGACCACCACCGCTAAGCTAACAATGACATTTAATGTCTCCGACAACCTCTGTAGTTTTGTTTAGCCATTTAGCCACTGTTTTCTTCAAGACACGTAAAAGCTTCAAAATTTTGCACTGACGCTGTAAAACAGAACATCAGAGTCTCTAAAGCTTTTATTAACCACAGAGTTTATTTCAGACATCTAACCAAAAAAAAAACATTAAAAAATGAAAACACTGGCTTCAAGATTAGGGATGCTAAAATGCTAAAATGCTAACTCACTGAAAGTAACTTACAGTAGTCACGTCACCCTTGTAACTACTTAATTTCCTGCATCTACGTACATTTATTTCCTGTTTAAACTGTCTTTTATAACGTCTAACCAGGAAGTGTTTTGCCCTAAACTTAGCTCAGGGGTTTTGTAGCTTAAATTCACAGAAACTGCAGCTTTTTTTCCAACCTTACATGTATGTATAATGACGTGTGAGCCTTTTGACAAACGCTCATATTTGTCGTTTAGATTGTGAGATCTTGTTGTTTCAGGACTCATTCCTGCAGCAGATATCCAAAAACAAACAGGAACTTGCAGTTGTCTGTTAATTTTTCCCTGGTTTGTTGTTCTTTGTCTGAGCTGAGTCATGCAGCTGCAGGATAAGTGACATTTCTCACTTGAATAAAAGCATTTTTAGATGTTTGCAACGCCTCCATTGAATCTGCATCCACTCTCATCCTCTAATTTGCCTTTTTTTTGCTTTTGCATCACCTCTGAAATAAGCTTTTGGTTCAGTCTGAACACACCTTAAGACTTCTTCTTAAAAGGAGGATTAAATAATCTGTGTGAGAAAGGTACAGTCGCTCCACACGCTGTTAAACTGTAGGTAACCACTGCAAAACATGGAGGAATTAATATACCAGCTTAGGAGCTGTAAGTGTATAAACTGTTAGGGCGACACAGCAGCAGGCCCCGGACTAATGTGGGTCTTATCCCAGGATTAAGCCGGCTGTGAAACACCCTTTTGGTTCTTTGTAGTCAAGGTTTTCATTCAGTAAGACAACAGCAAACTGCCGATAACGCTCAGCGACAGTTCTGCAGCCTCGTTGGTACAAAAGGCACAAAACGCGAGCGAGCGAGTGAGGTAACTGGAAATATGACACGCTTTGTAAATAAGCTGATGACTAACATGACATTTATCCACTGCAGCAGACATCACAGCGTCTCATTAGTTGGTCACGTCAAAGTGCAGACTCCCCGTCTCTGAACATGCTAACAGAGAACACTCAACTCTCAGCAGTTTAAGATCAAATATGCAGAAATATGGCACTTTTTATTGCATGAACTTCACTTTTTTAATAAAAACTAAGCTGACTTTTGAGGTTTGATTTGTTCCTGGTCACGATTATATGTTTTATATGTATTTTTATGCATTAAAAAAACAGGGAGAAGGTTACAACCAGTTATGTTTTTTGCGTTTATACATTATCACAAATAAAAAAATATATATATAACAAATTAGGATTTATTCGGGAAATAGGAAAGCCAATTATTTATTTATTTTAATGCAAATTATTTTAAAAATAAATAAATAAAATAAAAAGGTAAATAATTATAAACTTAATTTCAATAATTTTTACTATTATTTATTTATTTATTTATTTATTTATTTATTCATTCCTTTATTTATTAATTCAGTCCCCTTCCACAGGATAAAATACACAGTAAATGTGCCATATTTTATCTGGTAATTACACTAATTTAAGTCACAGTAACTGCAAGGACTTTTTATAATTTTTATTTAGAATATCACAGTGTTTTCTTAGTCTTTGGGTATTTCTTCCTTTTGTTTTTGCACTATAAAGAAATTATTTATTAATCCATCAGTGTTTGGAAGTGACCAACCTCCAACAGTTCTATGTTTCTGTTTAAATCAAAGTGTTAATGTCCTGCAGTTTGATATCCGGTCAAACGTCTCATTGTTATTCATCACACAGCAACATTTAACATGTTGATGAGACTCGGGATCAGAGACGGAGAGGCTGCTCGGATCACATGTGGGAGCTCCTGGGATCTGACCCTCCCAACATTTACATGCTAATCATGTTTCAGACGCAGCGAAGCGGAAAAACAAGTGTAACTAATTTAAATCTTTGAAAATAAAATTAAAAAGAAGATATAAACTGTTAATTTGCAAACAAAAACGATTATTTTTCTAATTTCTTCATAATTTCCTGATTTATTTTCCACATTAAATGCAAAATACTGTAATTAATTTTGTATTTATTACACTTTTCCACATTGAATATGCAGCTGAAAAACTAAAAAAATGATGTTTCTCATTGTGCATAATTCAACAAATGCCTTCAAATATCGTTTTTTTAATCAAAATTAAACCAAAAACAAGGTGTGTATGTTTATTTGAGCCTAGCTTACAAATAAAAGCATTATGTACATTATACTGAGTTAAGAATATTCACATAAATGCTTCCTCGTTTGTATTTTGGTGATGTTATATCATATCTAAGGCAGAAGCAAGAGGTAA
>CAFUXE010000096.1:313154-327279 GCA_903364295.1 Serranus cabrilla
TGGGAGGCAAAATGTGCCTAAACTGCCCTTTTTGGAGGCAAAAATGCACCTAAATTGCCCTCTTGGGGGGCAAAAATGTGCCTTAACTGCCCTCTTCAGTGGCGAGAACACACTGCTGATGTGCCCTTTTTTCCTTTTCGCCCGTGCTCTTTAAAAAGTCTGTGCACGCCGCTGTCCGATCACACGCAGAGAAAGAGGAAATACTGTGTCAGACGTTAATGTGAGGACAGCGTGGAGTCACTCGTGTTGATGCTCCGCTGGATGACTCAATAAGAACTGAACACTAATACCCACTTTAATGGGTTTTGCTTCATGGATTTAATCAATCCGGCTAAGTATTATTGTTGCGATATTCATCAAAGGCCGTAATCTCCTCCTCCGACTCGAGGCGCCTCAGAAGGCCGCTGATCTCGTCTCAATCAGCTCGTCTCATTAAATTCTAATCACTTACGTTCTTAATGTCATTAAAGCAAATTCGTACTGAGTCAACCAGTGGAAAGATGGTGGAAATTAACTGGATACCTTTAAGCTCTACGGGAAGCTCTTTTTCCATTCTCTACGAACAACAAGGGTATAAAACATGTAAATAAATAAATAAACCCTCTGTCAGTCATCCAGGTGAGCTAGATCACTCTTTTTATAAACGTATATAAGTTATAAGGACTGATAGGAATACAGTGTATCATATCTACATTCAAATATATATCATATATATATCAAACACATGCAAATCCAAATCCTTATGTTATTATTGTGAATTTAATTTAATCTAATCGTATTCTATTTAGTTTTATTTTATTTTAATCCACTATAATTTATTTTACTATATTTATTTACGTTGATCTTTTTCTTATCTTTTTCGTTTTATTTTACTTTAATTCACTATCATTTACTTCATTTTATTTATTTATGTTTTTTCATTTGATTTAATTTTATTTTAATTCACTATAATTAATTCTTTTAATTTATTTTTTCTTTTATCATTTTCTTTTATTTTTGTACAGCCAGTTCACTGCTCTTATGAAGAAGAATATTTTTTTTAAATATTAATAATTAAACTGTATGTCATTTTTAAATGCTTGGACTATTAGTTATGAATGTAGTGTCTTTGTTGTTTGTTTATTAATTTTAATATGTTAAAAATAAAAAATAAATATTTTTTATTCAATTCTATTCTTATTATCTCAGTCTATTTTACTCTGTCCTTGTGCTGCTGGAACACCTGAATTTTGAATGATCAATAAAAAATATCTTAATAATAATATCACCTGGCTGACGTCAGTACGGCGTTGACGTCACGTGATGTCCTACAGGTGAAAGGTCATCATGTGACGAGCCCCTCGCGATGCTAACCTCTGCAGCTGAGACCCGCGGACACTCACAACATCTACACGGTGAGTTCATTTATTTATTTTACTTGTTTATTTGTTTATTAGCGTTGAAAAGCGTCGCGTTCACTTCGTGCATCAGGTTGTAATAAGTTTATTGGCGGTTCTTCTAACCTGCGTGTGTGTGTCTGTGAGTGTGAACTCTGTGCTGTGCAGGGTTCATGTTGTTGTGTTTCTGGTTGGTTTGCGTGCACACTGAAGCTGCTGCGTGTTGCTGAAGTCTGCAGGAGTTTCTTCCTCTTTGCATCTCCTGTTATTCAGTGTGACAGCTGTGCACGAGCCTGTGCAGGTCTGATGGTAACTTCCGATTGAATTCGTGCTGTTTATAATGATACTTAAAGTGGACATAACATGTGATCTGCACATGCTTTTTGTTTTGAATGTGTTTAGTAAAGAGTGACTTGGTTCCTAAACCTTATCACTGATCATTTAAACATTTCAGAGTGAATCCAGCTCCTCTGACTGACCTGATCTTGGCCTTGTGCTTTAAATGGACCAGAATCACCTTTGAATACACAGATAATCTCACATTTTCTCCTTCACCATGTCATCCTTTTTGTGTGCATGTATATATGTATATATATTTGCCTGAAGTGAATGCATTCTGTTGCAGCAGAGATCACGTTTCTTAAGTTTGTTGTGTATCATTTGAATCATTATGATTGCCTCTTTATCTGAGGTTAGAGTTGTCCCAGTGCAGGGAGTTAAAAGTGTTTCATCAACACATTTCTTCTGCACATTTTGAAGATTTGCATGAGAAAAGCTTGATGGGGAAGAAGCAAAATTCCTTAAAACTTAAGAAAATGTGCATTTTCCGCTCTCTTGTGGTGGTTTTTGTCCTTTTGGAAACACTTTTTCTGAATAAGTTGCCTGGTTGAATCTAATTCCTGAAGACGTTTCTTAATTTTCTCTCTTTTTGTTGTTGTTGTTTTCTCTTCTTCTTCTTCTCCTGTTTACTGACTGATAAGCTTACAGCAACACATCACACTGCCACCTGCTGGCCAAAGTAAGTTACTGCAGCTTTGTTTATTCGCTTGAAACCAGCTGATAATTTGCATTTTCTTTAATGCAACATTTAAAAATGTTGCTTCAAATTAACTTAAATACAAACACAGCTGCTCTTACTTTGGTTATGAATGAAGGTGCATCAAATAACAGTGTAAACTTTTGTTTTGACGTGGGACACAAACACAAACATCCTTGTTTGTTTGACCCGTCTACCCACCCTAAAAGCAACTTTTCATGCTTTAAACTACTTTAATGCAACGTAATATAACTTCTTTTTCATAACTCCAACCACTAGAGGACGTTAAACAACACATGTTAATACATCTGCACATTCACTGAGCTGATAACAACCTACTGGCCGACCAGCAGGCGCTCTTAGTGCCCCTTCAACCGCATTTTTGTTGCCATGGAGACAGACGACTTCCATACTCACTTGTTTGTGGAGGTTTTTTCTCTTTATCTAAAATGTGAAAAGAGAGAAACTGATCAGCGTCCACATCACACGTTAGATTCTCTCTAATAAGAGTAAATAAATGCAGGTTTACCTTGAGCCTCGCTGACAGCTTTCTCTGCTTTCTTCTCTGCTTTGCCTGTGAGCGGAGAGACAGACGGCCTTATTACAGCCTGTCATGTTACTCTCTGTAATTGTGGTGTACATTTAATATTCCGGCCATATTTTCCTCCTCTCAGTGTAACGCAGCCTGACATGTTCCTAATAGGAGCTTTATCATGCATGAAACAGAACATTTCATCTCCTAATCTGCCACAATGTTTCCAAGAAATGAGATTTAACATCTCCGCGTCTCTAATATTACACTCAGATATGTTCTCTTCCTCCTCCTCAACTTATATTTATTAAATCCTCTGTTCAGCTTCTTACTCCAAAATAGATTTTAGTGTCTCAGAAATGTGCAAAATGTGCATTAAAAAAAATACTTGGAAGCGAATGAGTGCAAACGTTTTTACTCATCATCATTATTTCAGTATATGCAGAATTTTACTCTCTTTGAATTTAACACATAATTTTGTATTTTTCGAGCATAAAAATGGCGATAAAAAGAAAGATGAGATGTAAAATTTTCAGATAAATTTTTTTGTTTTTGGGTCATTTCAGCTGGAACAAAAAAAGGCTCAAAACTTAATTTGTAAATTAAATATTTTAATAAAACAAAGCTATTGAGTTTGATTATATTTTGGAGATATTTTTGGAATTGTATTTATTTATTTATTTATTTTAGTTTTTTATGTCTAGCTGTTCAGTGTACAATTTTGCCTTAGCGTCATTTTTTATTTATTTAATTTATTTATTCATTTATTTTTTCTATTATTATATAACTATCAATGTTATTATTTGTATTTTATATAACACCATATGTTCAAATTGAAGAGAGTTTGTAAATATAAACATAATGTGTGAATCAATACACATTTACTTGATTATTAATATTTAATAAACAAACTTTGTCAACTAAGGAAGAAAAAAATAAAACTAAATAACTATGTATGTTTACAAAAAAAGGAAACTTATGCGGTTTATAAGTAACAAATATAAACACAGATGATTATATTTAAATGTAAACTTACTTTTCTTGTCTGCCAACATCTTTGACCTCGTTTTGGCTGGAAAAAAACAACATAAAAACTAAATAAATGCAGATTTTGTGTCGCATATTACAGAAACTTTGTGTTTAAAACTGTGATCATCACATGTCACAGTGAGGATGAGTTGCAAGAAACTTTACATTCCACATATTTGTGGTTAAAAATGTAGATATCTGTGTAAAATGATCATATTTATCCTGGTGATTGGTGTGTAATCGGTGTTACCTGGTTCAGATCTGGCAGGTTTCTCCTCCTTCGAGGTCACGTTCGCCCTCCTCACGGCATCCAGTCTCGCTCTCAGTCTGATGGGCTGAGGTTCTGGCTCTGCATCTGTAACAAATACACCAAGATTTCTATTTATTTAACCAAATGTTGCATCTGCATAAACAGAAAAGATAATGCAAGTGAGATTTTAAAAAAAGTGCTAAATCAGACGATCTAAACTGCATCTTAAATCAAAAATCCGACTTTGGTGCATGTTGATATTTCACCTTTCTTGGCTGCAGCAGTCTTCACTTTGCTCCTGACAGGTGACGCTTCTGAGACGAGAAAAACACAATTAGTTTCTAATCATCGTTCACGTCAGCGAGCTGACGGATGATTGAGCTGAATGCTAATGAATGCACCGTCACCTGTCTTCTCGGAGGCGGCTCTCCTCTTCTGTCGCGCCGCCGCCGGCTCTGATATAATGAGGAAACAGTCGGTTAGTGGCCTGAATCATTTGTTTCCTGTGTTAAATATTTGCCGCTGCTTCACTCTGTGATTCCACTTTCTGTGACGCCCTCTGGCCTGACGGGGTTTTACCTTTTTTAGCAGCTGCAGCAGGTTTGGTTTTCTCTTTTGCAGCTGGTTCTGTAGAAACAAATGCAACTGGTATATGATTTAAATTAACACAGTGTTAAAGGAGCAGTGTGTCCTTAAAGGAAACTGCATCTTATAAATGTTCGGAGTATTCAAAATCACATTTGCAGTTTTGTTTGCATTGTGATCTGAAATAAAAGATTTAAATTGTCCTTTGTAAATGTTCTATCAGCTTTTTTAAATAAATGTGAGGAAATGTTAAAAATTAGTCAAATATTTTGGCTAAAAAGTGACTTTTTTTTAAATTAATTAATATTTTTTATTGTGCTATATCTCATCTTTGGACACATGAGGCGACTGAGCCTCCATATTATTTTGTTAAAAAACAATGTGCCCAAACACTAAACATAGTATGATGGATAAATGACTGTATCTTAGAAACTACAAGGAGAAAAAACAAGTATTTATTTATTCCTTATTTGTCATAAATCCCAGTTTTTGACTATCTTTAGTGTGAGTTTGCATGTGATCTTAAGAATTAAAAGTTGTACTTTTAGATACTTAACCAAAGTTTGTCCACGCCAAATTTTAAGACTTGAGACCAATCAGAAAAAATGTTGCAGTATTTTTCGTCATCATACTAAGTTTAGTCTTTGAGCACAAACAGGTTGAAATAATTCAGCGTAGACGTGATTTTCTGGGTGAAAGTCTTGTTTTTCTCTTGAAAAACAAATATAATACTGTTAAAAAAGTCTAATTCTTTCAATATGTAACTGACAACACGGTTTTGTTGTACGATAATAGAATATTTAAGCAACAAGCTTGCAGGATTTAGTGCCATCTAGTGGTGAAGATGCATATTGCGTGTAGTAAAACCTACAGTGGCCTAATGTAAAAATATGAAATGTCCTCTCTAGAGCCTGTGTTTGGGCTATGAAAACAATTATTATTAGGTTATTATTTTCCATTTCTGGCATAAAATCTGATTAAATTCAACTGAATTGTCATTGCACAGACACAGTAGGACAACAAAATGTAGTTAGTATGTAACCAGAAGTGCAAAAAAGGCAGTAAAGTGCAGAATATATGCATGAATAGTGACATTTATATAAATAAATATGTTAAGAGCAGGTTAAACATTATTGACAAGTAAGAATACCTTAAAATAAGTCATATAAAGTGTGGAAATTAGTTTAAAAAGTACAGTAGATAAATTATGTTCAGTACAGACAAGTATGTGCATAAAAGTAAAAAATAAGCCCCTAAATCCTACAAACCAATCATTTAAAGTCACATTATAGTTCTAATAAAACAGTTTCTCTTGTTTTATTTTGTTCATGCACGACACAAATTTCCCCAAAATGTTCGTCACCTTTCTTCGCCGCTGCTGCTGCTGCAGGTTTAGCTTTCTCTTTCACAGCCGGCTCTGTAAAAACAAAGACATAAAAACATTTCTATAAGTCTTAAATCCATTTCCACATTATTTATGTGGAGTAGAAACTTTACACTCCACTTTATTGTTCATTACCTTTCTTAGCTGCTGCAGCAGGTTTAACTTTCTCTTTTTTCACTGTCGGCTCTGTAAGAGAAAATAGAGAATAAATGCAGTTTATGCTGGATTAAAGTGGATATTCATCACAATAACAGCAGTTATTTTTAGTTTTTCTTCACCTTTCTTTGCAGCAGCAGCTTTGCTTTTGTCTTTTGAAACTGCAGCATCTAGATGAGGAAGATTACTGTTGAATTATGTCATTCATTTCATCCCAAAGTGTTTAATTCTGCAGCTCAATTTTCCGTCTTTATCACATGTGACACCAGTGAAGTGAACACCAGTGAAAACGGCTGTAAACAGGAATTACCTTTCTTTGTTTTCCCCTTGGCTGCTGCTGCTGCTGCCGGCGGCTCTGAGGGGATAATTGGAGTGAAATGACCGAGCAGAGTTAATTTTCCATAATGAATTTGTTCGTACGGCGCACTGTGTCGTCGTGCATCACTGTTTAAAGCTGCAGCTGCGCTGATTTACTGCAAATCCTCCAGTTTAAGGAGAAATGAAGCAGAAACATACGGTACCTTTCTCTGAAACGGCAGCCTTGGTTTTCTTTGCAGCAGCTGCAAAATATCACATATGAGTTATTGTTCTCAGCTTTAATTAGGAGAGAAACGATCGTGTTTAACTGCAGGTTAAATAGTTTGTACCTTTCTTTGTGGGGGCGGCCTTCACTTCTTCTTCAACAGTTTCTGCTTCTTTAAGAGAAAACAGTTTATTCTTCTTCAGAGAAGCAGGAAATCAGAAAAACATGCTCAAATAATACTTTTAAATATATAAGAAAGTAAGTTAAGTTAAGATATAGGAGCAAGTTGAAATATAAACTCACAATATAAATTTATATATATTAAACAAAAATGATTAAAGTAATTTAAATGTGTGTATTGTAAATGAATATTAACTATAAATTAAATGTAACTAAAGTAAAGTAAAATATATTTTCATGTGTAAAAAGTAACATTAAGGCAAATCACAGTGTTTTCTTTAGTGTATTTAAGAAAATAAATGCATTAATTAAAAGAAGAGGAAATTATTAATCAGAAAATGTGAAATTAAAAAACACTTTTACTTAAATAACAAAAATATTAATGTACAGTACAAACAAATAAAAATACACGTGGCGATTGCAAATAAATAAACTTAATATAGTAAATGTATTTGCATGTGTAAACAGTTTAAAAAAGTGAATTTTGTTTCCATGAAAATGATTAATAAAAATAAATAAATAAATATGCTGGAAATGGCAGAAATACACTGAATTTAAACAGGAATGTAGTAAATATATTTGCATGTGTAAACATATTTTAAACAAAAAGCAAATTAATTTTATCCCGAAATATATAATAAATAAATGCAAATTAAAAGAAGAGAAAAAAATATTAATTAAAAAAAACATATAAACTGAAAAAAATGATGTAGATAACAGGTTGAGTCAAGATTTCTGCAGGAAATAATGAAGTGAAAATAATATATATAGTCAAATCTTCTACTTTCTCCTCCCTCTGTGCTGCACAGCAGGAATATTAAATCATTTTGCTTTATATTTGTGTTTGACTTTATGTTTCTTATCTCTGAAGAGTGGCACATTCTCTGAGAATAAAGCAGCTCTGCAGCTTCCTGCTCCAATCTGATAAAGTTTGCAGTCTGCAACTTAAAACATTTCTAATGTCAAAGCGTAAAATATAAAACCACGACACGAGACGTCACTCAAACTGTCCCTGAGATAATAAAGTCAGAATATGAGACTAAAGTGGGTGTTTGTCCTCCGCTCACCCTGGACCGGAGCTGCAGCCGGATGGATCTGGATCTCCGGCTCAGCTGGAGCCTCTGGAGCCTCCGGGGCCTCCGGCTGGGCTGCTTCCACTGGTTCCACTGGTGCCACTGGTGCCACTGGTGCCACTGGTTCCACTGGTGGTGCCGGCGGCGGCTGCATCAGCGGCGGCAGCGGCTGGTACGGTTGGTACTGAGCGAAGAACGGGTGCATGTGCTGCATCGGCTGCTGCTGGTAAACAGGCTGCAGAGGAGGAGGAGCGCCGGGATGGACGGGGTGAGCAGTCAGCACGGGGGCAGAGGGAGCTGAGGGGGTATTAGACATAAATAAACTACAGTACAAACAATTCAAACAGAACATAAGTAAGTGATTTTATACGTAAAGGCAAATCAAAGTGGTTTCTTAAATTATGTAAAAATAAATAAAATTAAAAAATGTGACTTAAAGAAGAGAAAAATTCTCATTTAAAAATAACAAATGATTACAAAATATAATAAAGAAACAATAAATTAAAGAATTAAAAACAAGACATAAATAATGAAAATATTAACCGACAGTACAAACAGATAAATTAATATAAATTTGTGTCTTGCAAATTAATAAATGGAATAAAAAAATAATAATACGATAATTATGCGTTAAGGCCATTCAAAGTGGTTTCTATGGTGCATTTAAAATATAAAAAATAAATGCATTAGAAAACAAAATGTTAATTAAAAGAAGAGAAATAAATTAAAAAATATTTTTATATATATAGAATAGTTTTTTACATAAATAACAAAAATATAAATGTAAAGTACAAAAAATAAAACATGGCCTAAAGTAATATTAATGTGTCTATTGCAAACTAATAAACTGAACATAAACCAAATAAAATAAATATGTGTAAACAGTTAAAAAAAATAAGATTTTTGTACATTTATGCAGTTCAAAGTGTTTTCTATAGAGCATTTAAAATATATATTTTTTTTAAATAAATACAAAATAAGAGAAAATAAAAAAAATATGTATTAATAATACGTTTTTATTGTTTTAGATATAAAATAAATCGTTCTGGGTGGATGAGGGCAGTGTGATACCTGACACGGTGGGAGGAGGGTACGGGTTGTCTGTGACGATGTGATGAACTGGAAGATAAACATGTTTTAGTTATTTCTCCTGAATAATAATAACTTCTTGACTGTTTCTGAAGTCGGTTACTCACCGTACCATCCCGGGGGGGACGGGCAGTAAACCGGAGCAGGTTTACACGGACCGACTGAAACACACGAGGTTTGTTTTCAGTTTTATTATAAACTGATTATGTTTTATTACAGTTGAAGTAGTGAGAATAATTAGTGTTTTACCTTCCTGTCCAGATTCTGGGACCTCTTCTTGTTTTTTGGGCTCTGGCTCTGCTGAAGGAAAAAACAATGATTAGCGGATCTTAACTTTTGTGTAAAAAAAAAACTCTTTTCAACCTGAAATCCAACTTTCTGCTGAATCCAACTGAGTAGTTTTGTTTCAAAATGTGACGTTACCCGATGTTGAAGTCTGATTAATGACCGTGCATGTTGGGAAATGACACTAAACAAGATTTTCTAGTGCATTAGACGAGTTGGGAGACATAATGTGATATAAGTAAGACTTGACTTGGTTTTGTTGATCTACAGTTCAATACTTTATGTGGATCTTATTACAGAATAAGTGTAAATGTGACTTACTTATTAGGAGCCACTTACCTTTTTTGGGCGTCTTGGACAGAGTCTTTCCCATCCTCTTGACTTTTTCTTGGAAATTTAAAGGGAAAACATTGAAATTGTGACGTTGTTGTGACAGATTTCGTTTTGTTGTTTTTACAGTGTTGTTGGAAAGGTAAATGTAATTAGTCATGTAAAGTTTTGCAGCTTTTTTAAAGCACATTTCGACAGTTTAACCTTAAAGGAACAGTTCAACTCTTTGGGATGTGGCCTTTCTGGTGGAAAACATTGATATCGTTTTCATATATGACGCTACAGCCTGCAGCCCGTTAGCTTAGCTTAGCATAAAGACTGGAAACGGTGGGAAACAGCTAGCCTGGCTACAATATCCACCTACCAGAGTGTAATATCTTGTTTGTTTGTTGTTTTGCTGGATGTGGATTTGTATTTAAGGACAAATAAGTTAGGAAATGTGTCGAGTTGTTCATTTAAACTCTGTTAAACTGCTGACTTCCTGTTTGACGGTGAGATCTTTCTGTTTTACCTCTGAGAAGAAGAGGAAGATTCCTGATCCGCCTCATTTTTGGCTCCAGACCTGCGATTCTGGGCAGAGCTGGATGCAACACACACACACACACACACACACACACACACACACACACAATGAACTTCATCACTTCACAATAAGAGCATGGATTAGTTCTTTCTCTTGGTTTTCAGGCAGGCAGGTAGTTTGTTACCTTTCCTTTTGGGCTTGTCGTCTGTCTTCACAGCTTCTCGCTCTGAGAGACAGAAATGAAGAGAAATGGGCAGATTATTAAAGAATCATTACTTTATTTTTATTTGGAGTTTTGTTTGGTGGCTGTAAGTGAATAACTTGTTGCGTTGTTTTTACCTTTTTTCCTCCTCAAAGCTGAAACTCTTCTCGGAGCTTCTGAAAACAAAAACATGAGACTTAAAACTACAAACTGGAGGAAGAACTTAATATCTTTTAACTTTTGTATGAAAGAAAACAAATGTATCAGAAATTATAATAAAACTTTCCATTAATTATTAACTAATTGCACAATAAAAATGGGCATATTGTTTACAATTTATACACATAATTATCTTTGAATAAAATTACAAATGTATGTAATTTTTTGTTTTATATGTCAATGGGCAATAAACGAGGATTAATATTCCTTTGGGCCAAAAACAAGGAATCCTACAAATTATTTACAAATATTAAAAACAGTTCCAATTAAAAATAATAATAATATATATATATAATAATTAAGGAATTAATTAGGAATTAATAGTGTTTATAAATAATACATGTGCACGCATTGTACAAATTATGAAAAAAATTGTAATTTAAAAGTTACAAAAATAACATAATAAAAAAACTACCTAAGGAATTAATTATGAATTAATATTGTTAATGAATCAAACTAAACCCCTGTAAGTGTAAAAGTTCTTCCTCTGTGTCAGATAAAGATTGAACCCTCCAACCTTTCTTGACCTCTTTGACCTCTGCCGGTTTGGCGGCGAGCGAGCAGGAACAGGCTGAAAGCACAGAGCCACTCGTTAGTTAGCTGAAGGTGAAAGTGACGTTACGCTGCGTTTCTCTCGGCGCCGCGGCGCTCGCTGACCTGCTGGCTCGGGCGCCGCCGCCTCCTCCTCGGGCTCAGCCACAGGTCTGATCACCTCCACCGTCGCCTTCTCGTCATCGTCGTCTTCATCCTCAAACTCCTCTTTCTTATCTTCAGGCTCGTCCACAGTTTTCTTTAGTACGGCTGTCGGCTCTTCGTCTTCCTCATCGTCATCGTCATCGTCCTGTCCGGAGACTGAAGCAGAGCAGATAGAAAAAAAGAAAAAGAAAAGCTATAATATGTGTGAGAAAAATTCCTCCCCAATTTTTTAAATTCCAAACATGCTGCACATTCCCACAAAACACGACAATCTTAGAGTCTGTGTGAGCGAATGTTTGGCTAATAGATTTCTATTCTAGAGGAAAGTGTGCAAATATCAATATGTTTTTATGTGTTTTTTCTAAATATATATATATTTACATAAATAGTGTAATGGCTGGATTATTCAGTCCTTTATTTTTTATATTATTTTCATTTTTATTTTAGCTTTTTTTATTTTAATTAAAATTTTTTATCTATTTTTTTTGCTTTTTTATTTAAAAAGATAAATATTAAAAAATAGATAAATTAGTTATAAAAAATATAATAAAATACCCAATAAAATACAGAGGGTGACATTGTATTACTATTTTAAAATGTAATCATTTTTTATTATTTTTTGGTATTGTAAGTGGCCTCATATTTTCCTTTAAAAACACTAAATATTAAATTTAAAAACTTTACTTATAAAATGATGCCACTGCCTTTGAAACGTAACAGTTTCATGAGAAGAGAAAACAGTTTAATTTAGTTTAATGTTTCCTGATGAAATGTGAGCGACGTGATGGACGTGAGTCTCACCGCCCGCCTCCTCTTCCTCCTCCGTCTGTTCTTCATCTGCAGCCGGTTTGACGTCTTCATCGTCGTCCTGCTCGCTGTCTGCCTCGGCCTGCACCGCCCCCTGCTGGACGCTCAGCGCCGCTGCAGCTGAAGCTACAAACACACAATAATACAATTTCAAGAAAATTTAAACTAAATAGAACTTTAATAATTTATTGGAATTGTAGATATATCCTGATAAAAGCTTGTTATTTTTATACTAATATTATACTATATTATACTAATAAATTATGAAATTTATGAAATTTATTTTATATGTGATATAATTATAAAATATTGACTTAAAGAATAATAATTTAATTAAATTTTAATTTATATAAAGAGAGCAACTAAACAGTAAAATAACATATATAATATAATATAATAAATTAAACAAAATAAAGAATGCAAGTAAACAGTTACTATTATTATAATTATAAAAGTTTTTTTAATTAAATTATTGTATTATTATTATTTGATATTATATTAATAAATTATAAAATATTATATGATACCTGTGAGCCAATCAGAAACGAGCATTTTCTGGTTGATTCCCGTCAAAATAAAAGTCCTTAATAATGCTCGACTTTACCTGCTAGCAAGATGTCCTCGACATCATCATCTTCGTCTTCATCATCTTCATCTTTTTCATCATCATCATCATCTTCATCTTCTTCTCCAGCTAAAGACTCTGACGTGACGTCATCTTCATCATCTTCGTCTCTTTCAGCTTCTACGAGCGTTTCTTTTTCCACTTCCTGTTCGAAGGTGAACTCGAACGAGCTGCTGTCGAGATCTTCGTCGTCTTTATCGTCATCGTCTTCGCTCGTGTCGTAGGTGATGTCATCGCTGAAGACGGTCTCCTCGTCTGTCTGAAGAGCGACGTCGTCGTCCTCGTCTTCGTCGCCTAGGACGCCGCTGTCTGTGCTCTCAAAGGGAGGGACTTCCTGCTCCTCTTCCTCCTCTTTCTCATCATCATCATCATCATCGTGGACGTCTTCTTCAATGACATCATCAGGTTTGTCTTCGTCATCGTCGAGGTCCGCGAGGACGTCTTCGTCTTTGAGTTCTTCGCCGTCGTCTTCATCGTCTGCAAAGTGCTCTGAGGAGGCGACGGAGACGTCCTCGTCTGATTGGTCCAGCTCGTCCTCCTCATCATCATCATCTTCATCATCATCATCATCATCTGCAGCGACTTCTTCAAGCTTTTCCTCTTCAGCGAGTTTATGATCTTCTTCTTCATCCTCCTCTTCCTCGCTGGCGGCAGGAAGCTCCAGCTCGTCGTCGCTGTCCTCCGCGATGACATCATCGCTGTCAGATGTTGGGACGCCCTCCGCTAATTTGTCATCTTCGTCGTCCTCATCGTCATCGTCCTCTTCCTGCTCGTCGCTGGAGAGAAGAGCAGATTCACTGACGTCCGAGGTGTCAGTGAACTCATCATCATCGTCGTCGTCTTCGTCGTCTTTGTCCTTGTCCTCGGCGAGCAGGACTTCGTCTTCGTCGCTGTCTTTGACGTCCAGCGGGACGTCGGCGTCGGAGTCGGGAGACACGGCCGACTCCTCATCCTCGGAGGTGGAGATCGGTTCAGGAGAAGCTTCCTCCTCGTCTTCATCATCTTCATCATCTTCAGTATCAGCGGCTGCAGGTTCAGACTCTTCGTCATCGTCTTCATCAGCAGCTTCTTCCTTCTCTTCTTCTTCTTCTTCATCATCATCGTCTTCTTCTTCTGCTGCTGCTGCTGCTGCCTCCTCTTTCACTTCATCTTCATCTTCATCTTCTTCATCAGTCTCAGCTGCTTCAGGCTCCTTCTCCTCCTCCTCCTCTTCCTCCTCCTCCTC
>CAFUXE010000096.1:327879-339129 GCA_903364295.1 Serranus cabrilla
TCCTCCTCCTCGTAATATTTTTGATACTCCTCATCGTACTCCTCCTCCTCCAGGTCATCTTCATACTCCTCATCGTCCTCGTCGTACTCCTCATCGTACTCCTCGTCCTCGTCCTCCTCCTCTAATTCTTCCTCCTCCTCCTCCTCTTCCTCCCCAGCAGCTTCCACTTCGTCTCCCTCTTCTCCTTCCTCCTCTCCCACATCTTCCTCCTCCTCCTCCACAACTTCAATCACTGGTTGTTTGGCCTTTGCTTGCATCCCTATAACTTTAAAAACAAAGAAACATATCAGTGTTATTCTAATTATATAATAACTAAGAACTTTATTTTTATTTATCTAAACATAAATCAAACAAAAATAATAAAGCCGTTATAGTCAATGTGTCACAGATTTAAGGAAGTGGCTGTTAATCCCACTGCAAGATATATTTCCTGAAGAAATCCCCAGAAATGGGCCATTTATTGCAGAAAGAAACAGTAAAAACAGACTTTATCCGACCGTCCTTGAACGCATCATAGGTACGAAAGTTCCATTAGGAAATTTACCAAAACGAAGCTTAAATTGTGATATTTCTGTGGAGTTTGGTGTTGTGTAAGTGACCCTATTGCCTTGGCGTGCTTTTCCAGTTAGGATAAGTTATCTCTTAAAGAAAAAGGAAATTAGCATCGACCTATTGTGGTGAATAATTAAGAAGTTTCTCTGTTTTTGCAGTCTGAAAACAATGAAGAGCTCCGTACCTTTACTTCGCGAGGGTAGAAACTCTCCTAGAGCACAGAAAGAGAAAAAGAAATCAGCAACATAAGAAAACAAAACTCCAGATTTAGCTTGTTACCGTTTGGATAATTCGCATTCAGTACTTTTTGAGTTTTAGTAGCAGTTTAATAGCTCAGTGGAAGCAGTTATGTAGTGAAGTTAGTGAGGAAAAGTCAAGCTTCTAGACAGGAAACCTTAGTGATTATTTTCATAAAGGTGAGGGACGGGATTGATTACATCCACCTGGAGTTAATCTACAAGTTTCCTGGAAAATGATGATCATAAAATACCTTTTGCTTTCTTAATCTTCACCTCCACTTCGTCCTCCTCCTCCTCCTCTTCCACCCATCGTGAATCTTTGAATCGTTCATACATCAAATCAGCTTGAAACTCCAAAATAACAATCCCCTCAGACACATTTCAACATCCTCATCCATTCTAGGAATGTTGATTTATTTAGTTCAGAGAAAGAGAACAAATTGCAGTACATGTGCGGTTCAGTGTAACTAATTGTATTTATTCTTTATGGGTATTATAGTAAAAAGAACAGCACATGTAATGCAATGCAGAGTGCAGCGAGCAAGGCTTTTTTTTTCATCTTTCATCTGCAGCTGAATGATGATTGCAACAGGAAGTACTTTTTTTTTTTTTTAAATGCATGAATACAAACCTTTTTTTCTCACCGCGTAAAGAGTTCCTAGAAAAGACAAAAGGGAAGTTAGGAAACACACATGAGCTCAACGCCAACTTAGAAAAATGAACCTGGAACAGTTTTGTTTTCCACGTTTATTATTTTAGGAAGATTATTGTGTCAAAACCTCATTTTTTCTCCTATTCGTAAGAGTCCAATATGTAAAATCTCCACATTAAAATATCTACAGCAAAACCTACCAGGCCTATAAAATATATTTTGTTGATTTATGTCCAAAATCTGTAATTTTAATTAAAGCAGCAGCATTTGATTTGCTTGTATAATATTATTATTAATAATGATAATATTAATACATTTTATTTGTATAGCGCTTAAAATACACTCAAAGACACTTTACATTAAAAAATAAGTAAGAAACAATCAAAATTAGCAACAATTAAGGACAGATTTTGAAAAATCAATTAAAAATTCGCTAAATTTTAATTAAAATGTGACTTTTTATTCAGTTTTAAGCAACTTTTTTTTACCCTAAATGTCGAAAAAAATTAGGAAAAAATATTAATCTGCATCATGAACCCAGAGAGAAAACAACATTTCACCAGAATTTATTTCCTCTTGTTTCCAAAGAATCGTCCTGAATTGATAGATTTTCTACCAATAGTTCATCTTTTTGCAGCCGTATGAGCTGCGTTGTTTGTTGTTTTAGTGTGTGTGAGCGTACCTTCGTCTTCATCAGGAGCAAACAGGCTGGCTATGAAGTTTAACGTGACGCTGAGCACGTTTCCCGACTCCTCCACGGCGTCGTTCACCGCCTTCATGGGGTCGGAGCCGATCCTGCTGAGGCCTCCTGGGGGGGCAGGGACTCAGTCAGTCACATGACCACGACGTCTGATCGAGCACTTCCTGGTTTGTTCTCGGCCAAGCCAGTAAAAGTTTCTGAGCTCTTACTCGTACATTTTGTCGATGCAGATTTCTCTCTGCATTGAGGAAATGTCAGCACGGGGTTAAACTGTGGTGGGCTGAGCGGAAAGAAACTGATAAATCCTATTTTCTGTGAAGGCATCACCCACCTGCCAGTTTAACCTGTGAAAGGCCTTCATCACATGTTGCTGCTGCGCAAAAAGCATTTTAAAGTGTTTTACCCTCTTTCATCAAGTGATAGCTCTAATCTGCCTTTAAACAGATCAGAATCTGGATTTTTCTCGTCACATTTCAATTTTAAAAAGTCAACAAACTACTGAACTGTTGGAATTTTGCCTCGAATTAAAAATACAGAAACTCTCCAAGTGTTTAAATATGAATTTTTGATGAAGGAGGACTGGTGCTCGTCTGGAATCAGGGCAGCAAATAGGAAGAAAAGTAAATATTGTTCTCCTTGTTTAGGCAATATGTTATTATCTTTGTATTCAATGCATTGTTCATTAATGAACTATAACCAGGTTGCAGCGGTATGAAAATTGATGGTTGTTGTGCATATTTATTTAATGATGATATTGAAAAATGCCGTCAGATTCATAAACTTTTATTTATTTTATTTATCTTGAAAAGAAAGAATTTTTATGGTTACTTCCAATAAAATAGTTTTCAAGTTTTCATCATAATAAAGTATTGTTTAACCAAAAATAATAATAATTGTAGCTGATAATAATAAAAAAAATAATAATACAACCCCAAGAAATAATGATGATAATAAAAAAATAATGATAGAAAATAAATAATAATCCATGATAATACAACCCCAGAAAATAATGATGATGATAATAATAATAATAATAATGATAATAATAATGATAATAATACAACCCCAAACAATTATGATAATGATGATAATAAAAAATACAAATAAATAATAATTAATAATAATAATGATTGTGTAATACTGGATACAAAAATACCTAAACTGTGATATTTTTAAACATTTATTCTTCTGAGAAAATTTCATACCACTGCAACCCTAAAACTATTTTTATATGGTTCATAATTTTCCCTGAAAAGCCCTGAAAGCAACCAGATCTACACAAAAAGCAAAATAAACACATAAAAAAATGTAAAATAAAAACAAAATATAGCAGTAAAGCAAAGATTTCAGATGAGTTTGATTCATTAAACTTTTTAGACAAGAAATCTTCCAGGACCGCTTTGTTGAATCAAGCTCACCTGAAGCAAATAATCCAAATATTGTTGTTTTTTTCCTGGTTGGAATCAAAACCTTGTAGGTATTTCAAATATTTTGTATGTTTGACAAACACAGTTGACATAAATCATAAATAATAAGCATGCAGGAGAAGTTAAACCCATCAGAAAGATTCCTTCTACTCAAACTAAACTACAAACAAACAGCTGCTCGTTCTCTGTGAAGGACTTTCCGACACTGACAGCTGATTTTAGCGCTCCGTGTGAGGTGTTTAGTAGCTTTAATCAGCGCCTGTACAGGAAGCTTGAGCTGTGGGGAGTTAGTAGCAGATAAGTTGTCTTGCCTCTACGGCCTGAATCCTTTAAAACCTTCCTGACGACAGGAGGTGGACGACCTGGTTGGATGAGAAACACAGCGGCAGTAAGCAGAGACATTCAGCACTGTGGGAGCAGAGAGGGTTAAAAAAATAACGTGTTCCTGTGACTGATGGCGTGATGAGGATGAAGATGAGTTTTAATGATTACTGTCGGGAAGAAGTGAAGAAAAGTTGCTGTTAACCTTCCTGTTATGTTGCAGGTCAAATTGACCCATTTAGTTAAAGTTATGAGTTAAAAAATGATAAAATAAAGTAAAAAAAATATAAAAAAACCATTTAATTGAATTAAGAAAAATTGCTTTTAGTATTTTTTTCAGTATGAAACTTCTTCTGCTTGTCTTAATAAGTGTAATATAAAATAATATTTTTTTAAATAATTGCAACTCAACCCAAAAGCCTCAGAAGTCATCTTTAATCAGTGAGGTGCCTTGTGTTAATTTATCAACATTACTCCATTAAAAAAAATAATAAAAATATAAAATAAAATTTTTAAAAAATCCCTTTCATGTAAAACTATTGTTTTTTATATGTCGGTCTTTCCAATGTACATTTAAAAAAGTTTTAACATGCATTTATTATGAAAAATTAGTGAATTATCATTAAACTGTGATTTGCGAGAGGTTAAGAACACCACTAAACTAAATATTGATTCAAATAGTTAGTTATGCAGTTAATAATGAAATATAAACATTTTTTATTTGGATTTTTTGGTTTCTGACCCACGAACATTATTGCTGTTCCTCAGGAGGGTAAATAAAAGTGCATTTGCATTATATTTTAATATTATAGTCTGGGGGAAATGATCTGCTACGTTTGGTTTCTTGCATGATTTCTGTTAGTTAAAGATGAGAATCATGGTGTAATATTCCAGGAGATGAAGGAGGATTAAATGTTGATGTTAGGGTTAGAAGATGAATGAAAGTTCTGGAAGCATCGTGTGTTTTAATGCTGTGAGGAGACGTGGAGACGATGCTTTCAGCTGAGAAATAATGTCACTGTTACGGAGAAACATCCGGGAAAAAACATTTATGATAAGACAAAAAATATGCAACACATTTTATAACCCGTCCAGGCTTTCAGATCTCCAACATAAAGGGCAGAATAGACTGTTTGTCAATCAAAAAAAGCTGCAGTTTCTGTCATTTATGCTGCAAAACCACTGAGCTAAGTTTAAGAATAAAAACGTCCTGGTTAGACGTTATAAAAGACACTTTTAACAGTAAATAAATGTACTTAAATGCTGAAAGTGACGTGATGTGAGCCCCGAAAGTTACATAAAAAACATGTTAAATTAATAATCATTTACTGTTGTTTTCACTTGTTAACGTAAATATGAGTTGTATTTTGCAGGCAAAATAGTAATAAAAACTCAAGTAGAATCCAATTGTAGCTATTCTACAAACAAATATTAATAATTCATTATATTTTCATTAGACTGCCAGCTTTGTGTTGTCGTATGCACTGTTTTATTCTTTGCAAAATCATGTAGCATTCAAAGAAACGGCAGATTACACAACATTTTGTGAGATAATTTAAACAAATACTCTGTAAAATAACGTCAAAATAATTGTCAACCTCTTCTATGAAAAGAACTCCAGGGATTCCTTCAACTGTTACTAATATTAATATAGTCATTTGATTATAATTATTACATTAATTATTCATTAAAATTCCAAATAAATCATTTGGTAACTTTATGAGGCTGATTTAGGCAATTTTTAATATTAATATGGTCATTTGATTATAATTATTAAACCATTTTGTGAAATTATTTAAACATATTCACTGTAAAATGATGTGCAAGGGTTATATGACACTATGGAAAGCTTCATCTAGAGCCAAATATAGATTTCTATACAGTAATAAACTGCACATGTGCATTAAATAACACGTATTGGTGGTAAATCTAACAGCTGTTTTTGCAGCAGCTCTGGTTTGAATCCCGCTAACTGCTGCTCCGCCTCCGTTTGACCCTAAACACGAGCCGATCATGGCGCCACGTGTGAGTCAGAGCTCTACCCAGTGAGCCTGTGTGCAGGCGTCCTTACCTGCGACCGTCTTGTAGTCCGTCAGATCTAACATGATGACCAAAACACACGTCCATGTGATGATGAGAGCCAGCACCAGGATCCAGGCCAGCGGGGAGCTGAAGGTCGAGTGGAGATCCTCTGAGAACGTCTTCTTGGGTCGTCCGGGCGACGAGCCGGCGTCCACGTTCTTGTCGATGACCATGGTGGTGGTGGTGGTGGACGAGCGCGCTGAGGAGCAGAGAGACGCCGTGTTAAATATCTGCTGCTGTAACACGGAAATTATACCGTGCTATAAAAGTAAAAGAAAAGTAAATAACTAGCAGACTATTTTGTCAGATAATGAATAAATAGAATAGAAATAGAATATACTTTTTTTTTATTTAAGTCTATGATATTATAGTTTATTTGCTGATTATATATTTCGTATTTTTATTTATTTATAAAAAGTTCTGCACTATAAATAATAGTTTAAAAAATACAATAAACACACATAAATTTGTTTTTTTTAAGTCTTAGTCTATAATATATCAGTTTATTTGCTGATTATGTTGTATTTTTATTTTGTTAGTTATTTTTTGTTAGGACATCTCTAAGGTTGGGGCTAAAAGTTCTTCACTATGTCTGCAAAGTAAAATTTTAAAAAGTAGAATAAATGCACAAAAATTATTATTATTTTTAATCTTAGTCCATAATATTATATCATAGTTTATTTGCTGATTGTATTTTTATTTTATTAATTTATTTATTTTTACTACAGAAGCACTTTCTAAGGCTAAATAGTTCTGCAGTATAAAAGATACTTTAAAAAGTAAAACAGTAAAACGTTTCATTGGTAAAATAAAAACTGGATACATTAGGTGATGTTACATTAAATAACATTGTTTTCTTTAGTTTTCATGTAGGAAACAAACCCAGCGGAGTTTGTTGTGTTCATGAACACTCGACATTTCCTAACTTCCACCCGTGCAGTCTGTTTTTTTTCACTTGCATTAAATCGAGGCTCATAATGTTTCTGATCATACTAACAGACATTAAGTACTGAAGCAGTAAACACTGATCACACAGTGATCGTCTGTGTAAAAGTCTCTGCAGTGAGTCGGAGCTCGGCCACCTGTCGTCTCTCCTCAGCTCACTGCTGGCAGCTCCTGAGCTTTACTCCATTACTGCTGACTCAAACACACACACACACACACCTCCGTCTAACCTCATCACACACACACACACACACACACACGCTTCAGAATATGAGTGACGGTGTACTAAAGCTCCCGGCGGCTGCTGTGGGACGACGGGAAACATGGAGGAAAAAATCCTGGATTCCCTCTTGAATTTCTCTTTTTAACCTCCATCATTTTGTAGCTTCTAAGTGGCGTTTCTCATTTATTTACATCCAAACATTTACAATTTTGGTTAACGTATGTGCGCTGTAACATCAACATGGTGTTTCCTCACGCCTTTTTAAAATGTAAAATATTTTCTCTGCTTCCAGCCTCTGAAAGGGATCCAGAGTCTCGTGTTGCTCTGTTGGAAACCACCAGTCTGCATTGGGAAAAACAGCAGTTTAACCTTGTAGTACACGTTAGTTTGTTTGTGTTTTGTGTGATTTTTGGATGCAAATTAACGTTGAATCTACAGTACAAGACTTCCAAACTAAAGGTGACTCATCTAATTATTAGAAAATGTGAATGTTTCTGCACTGAGCCCAGAAAGAGTTTTCTGGGGCTTTCTGGAGAGATTTGTCCACTTGTTCCTGTGTGTTACTCACTTCTCCAACCTGCTGCTGTTTCTTTTCCTTAAACCTGCTGAATTCAGGTTCAACCATTCGACCAAAACCACAAGTCACAAGTTTCCTAAGAGGGCCGACTGGTCTGTCCACCTCAACATATAATCAGAAAAACAGAATCTAGATCAGAAAAATCCATGACCTTAAATTTATCTTGTTAAAAGTTGTGTTGTTGCTTTTATGTTCCCAGTTTTGTTCCTAATGTTGTGCTGCATAAAGGCAAAAATCTACTATCCGATTCCTCCTCTAATGACACGACAATGAACCACTGAAACAGCAACATGCCATGTTGCCAAAGTTCTCATTATGCAGAATGGACCCACTCCGATTGTTTTCATATTCCAAATAAAATTATTACTGATGCTTTTATTTCCGCAGTGTTTTACTTCTGTAAAGACAGAGCTCACTTTAACTGCTTATATCTAATCAAGTTTTTTACATTAAATATTGACCTGACATGTAACTAAAAAGGCAAAAATCTACCCTCCAATCCTTCTCTAATGATACGACAATAAACCACTAAAACAATTTAACCCATGTTTTTAGTTGTGACCCTTTGACCTTTCCTTCAGTGCCTCCATCAGGATAAAAAAAATCCTCTTAAACACAATAAATATCATTATCTTAATGTGCGGGATTGTTTTTTCTTTCTCTCCAGCTTTGGGTTAAAATCTTGTGAGCAGCTTTTGGACTTTCTAATCTTTCCTCCTGCAGCTCTACATGGTTTGACCAGCCGTCCGTGCACCATTCCTCCTTTTATGGCCGACCCGTCTGCACACTGTGCATGACTTTGTGTTGTTGGGTATCCGTGACGGCTCGGCTCAGCGTTCGTTAGAGCTGCTGGTGCCTGTTCGGTCAGAATACAGGGACCTGTTGTCATAACATTTCCTTAAGGAGCGCTCAGAGGAGACGGTTAAACACGGGGCTGATCATACTCAGGTTGGGTTTCCATGTGTAACATTAGTGTGTGACTCTGCTCTCTATCCACTTAGACGGTTTATGGTGGAATAATGAGTGTAAGTGCACATATTAGAAAAAAATCAGACATGTTTTACAGATTATCTGCATTCATTTCCGGAAAACTGATGAACAGAACTGGTGGAATTGGGGAAATGATAGTTTTTTCACTGGATTTTCTCCATTTTACACTCACAAAATTATATTTGATCTGCTTTCTACCTCACAGATATTATCTCAACGTCCTTAAATTTGGATCATTTCCTCAGCAAATGCTTAATAAACACTCCTGACTGACCTGTCATCACTCCAATAATCGCTCCTAAACACAATTCCTGCCCAAAACTACATGAGAAACTTTATTTCTAGTAGCCTTGGAAAATACGAGAAGCAATATCAGTTAAAGTATTTAATATATCCACCAAAAAATCAAGATAGAAATTATATATTACATAACATTACAACACATTTTACTTTCAATTAATTGCAGTTTTAAAGTAAAATCTTAAAGCCTGTTATCAGGAAATTTGTTTTTTTTAATTTTTATTTTGTTATCTTCACTCAACTGATTGAATTTTATTACCTCAAGACACCAAATGCTTCACGTATATATGTGTGTTTTTAAGCACAACATACTGAGATTCAGTTCTCATGTTATCTCCAACAGGATTATGAGCGTCCTTCGTTTTTCCAGCTCCGTCCTCAAGATGATGTGAGGAGAATTCTTAGAGGAGGACGTCAGAAATTCAAGAAATCCTTAAAGGAGGTTATTTAAAGGTTAGCATTAGCAACTAGCATTAGATAACAAGATGATTACATGTCATTTGGAGAAACTTTGTTAAGAAATCAATAAATACAGGGGGCTGCAAAAGTGGGTATACAGTAACGAAAAACAGTGTATTTTATTGATTATACAAACATAATAATAAACATATTAATCACAAAAAATGCATCACTTTTATAATACTGGAATAATCCTGACTGTGTACCTACTTTTGCAGCCCCCTGTGTATAAACAGGATGTCCATGAAGTGTCTTTACAACAGATTAGTCGTGTGTTCTCAGTGCTTATCATCATCTGTGTGTTTCAGGTTCCTGTTGATGAAATAATTTGTGGTAAATTAACCCAATAAAAGTGTCTCCTCCTCCGGAGAAGGACCGGTGTGTATCATGTTAATGATATGGTGACATCACTGACCTACAGCTAAACATCTCTGATGCCATGGCAACCATTGATGAGGCTCTGCTGCAGCCATGGCAACAGATCCAGAACCGCCTGGATGAGCTTCGTGCAGCTGATGGAGCCACGTAGAGGAAGATTAAATGAGTTTTAAGTTGTAAAGAGACTTTATAGACGCCCTGAATATAGAAATAATCCTTTATTTGTGATTATGGAAGTTAATTCTCGGCTCTTTCTCTCCATTCACTAACTTTTCACTGAACTTTCAGCCAGTTATCATCTGGCCAAGACCTTACAATGTTGAAAATTGCTATTTAAACGCAGGACATTTTTGTAAAACATCATTTTTAATCTTGAGAAAATAGAGTAATTGCATGTAAGTTTATGTTGTGATTGCAACATGTGATACTGATACTTCAGATATCCGGATCAAGACTTCCTTTTCCATGTGCCGGTCATTGTTTATAGCAACTCAAGGCTGGATTTAGGAGTTTAAAAAGCTAAATCATCGTCAGACAATATAGCTTTTCTGCTTCTTCTGCCCTCCACAGGGACGGTTTACCTGCAGGCATCCAAAGCTGCTCAGACATGATTGGTTAATTCCACTTGGACCACAAACGGTACCAGAATCTTGTCCCGTTGCCCACAGATTCATCTGTTTATAGAGATTAAAATAGGGCAGAAGTCTTAGCAGGAGGATAACCACCATCTCACTATCTTAATTAATGGGAACCTGCAGCCACAAAGGTGTTTTCAGTGACATTTTTGGGTTGGTTCTCTGTCAGATTGAAGGATCCTGATGCTCTAACAACTTTAAGAAGTGCGTTGAAACTACCCAGAGAGTCATTTAGCTGCCATTCATGTAGATCTGCACTCTGTTAGAGTTTTAGCAGCTGCTTATTTGCAAGATTTTGCACAAAAAATAACGTGTAAAAGCATTCATCAGTGTTGATGCTGACCCTGAAGATGTCACCGGGGTCTTAAAGCTGCATTACAAATAGCCGATACATGATAGTGCCATATTTTTAGACACTTCCAAACATGAAATTCTCTACACACCAGACAGCACAACATCACAGTGCAAAACAAAACACAAAGACACCAGGAAGAGCTCCGTTATGGAAAGCTGCCATTCATAGCAAACGCTGATACTTTACCTTCAACTGTTTCGGTCATAGTTTCAAAATAAAGCTCCAACAGTTAATCCTCGGTGCAGATTAAGTTGCCATTAAAAAAATAAATATGTATGGTAGATCCTCAGCTCCTCTGCGCGATTTAATCCCAGTGTTTAATTCCAATCGAGCAGCGTCACGAGAGCTGCGAAAAAAAAACCTCTCTGGTAACACTACACCTCTGTTTCCAGTCCTTTAAATCTGCATTTTTTTC
>CAFUXE010000096.1:339522-351116 GCA_903364295.1 Serranus cabrilla
GCAGAGCTGTCATCAAGTGGAGGGGGGGGGGCTGAATGGCTGAAGTGCAGGTGAAATACTCTATTTTAAGTCAAATTTGCAGTGTAATAAAAGTAAATAACAAGGCTGAAATCTGGAATCTCTGTGGAAGAAATCAGTGACTTTCTCTCATGTTGTGAATTATACAAACTGGAATATCAGCGCACACTTTGCTGTCTGAAGTGGTCATGGTTGTTGGATTGTGTGTCTGTTTTACCCTCTGTTGGACAACATTGTTTGGAGCATTTCTAGACTTTTATTCTGAAAGGGTTGAGCCGTTTGTTCATCGTCACTTTGGGACTTTTCGGGACTCTGAAACTAATGTGGAAGTTCCTAAAACATGCTTTTATGCCCCTGGTTGCAAAAAAAAGACCGCTTGTATAGGAGTCTATGAGAAAATTACCTTACTTCTTACTTGATTTATTACCTCTGTAAACATTCTCATAATGAGTTTATGGTCTCAATCACAAGTTTCAAGTTTTCTTTAATACAGCATGATGTTTATCTTTTTAAATTATGGACCAATTAGAGTAAAAAAAGACGATAAAGCAGGGTCGCTATCACAAATATAAACTGGCCCTAAAATTAACCTAATTTTCTATAAAAACCTTTAAATTTGTTTGTCAGAAGTTAGAGACTGATGATGAAGGAATGAAGCCACTTTGATTGATTAATGTTGGTTTATTCTTAATTAATAGTCTTGAAACAATCCTTATTTTACAGCTTTTTTTTTGCCTCACATTCAAAACACATTTAACCACTTTACACACACATGTAAACACTTTTGTTTCCTTTTACCATCTTTTTCCACTTACTTAGTGCCTTTATCTGTTTTGTTCTTCCATCATTTCTCCCTGTTATGCTTCAAATAAAATGTTAACTTTACAACAGAAATAACAACAAACTGTCCTTCTGTTATCATGGATTACATGGCATATATTTTGGTCTCTTCCAGAGCCATTTACTGTGATAATACTTTAACCGGAGTTACATTTCTTGTGGTTTTGTAATGCTTGACAGTGACAGCCCTCACAGATCTTCTCACTTTTTCAATACTGAGCCCAACACAGCGGCCAGGATCGTCACTCCACCCAGTATAGTGATTGCTATAATTATCAGCTTACTGTTCCTCTTGCACCCTAAAAGAAAGAAAAACAGAGCAGTGGGTCAATAATGCTAATGTCACTGTTCCTAAATGAAAAGCAAACCAAAGAAAATCACAATTATTTTATTTTCATAGCTTTTCGATCTGTCACTCCATTCTGTCGGTGTTACTTTTTATATTTAGCATTTAAGCATCTCTGTAGGAGTCAAATGATACGTTTTCTAGTGGCCACAACCATAAAAAAAGGCTAAATTTCCTATAAATATTAAAGTAAGCTTCAAACTATCATACTTTACATTTCTCCCCTTTTAACTGCAGCTCATCGGGGAAATGTTAATGGTGCTAAAAAGACCATGAGTTTAGAAAATACACACAAAAAAATAGTCTAAATGAGACAGCTAAAGTCTCATTAGCTTGTGCTTTTTTGCACAGAGTGATAACTGCGGATTTTGTACCCAATCTGACAAGGAAGATATCACTTCACAACTACTTTGGAGAGCAGATTTCACAGAGCGTGAACTCCTCTAATGTGCAAAAGGCCATGTGTTTAAAAAACAATTAAGACAATCAGACTTACAGCTTGACCAGCCATTCACTCTTGGAGAGAACTGAAGGAAAGAAAGAAAGAAAGAAAGATCAGTGATAATAATAAGAAACATATTGACATTGCATCATTTCAGGGATGCATCAAAGAAATGATCTATTATCCTGTAAAGTCATAATATCAGTTCATTCTGCACGCATTGGCCCTCATTAATCAATCAAATGTAGAAACCAGCGCAGAAATCCTCTTGCTGAAAACAAGCGCCATTTAGAGGATTTTATCAGGAGGTAGACATTAAAACGCTGACGTCTCAGGTGCAACAGAACCAACTGGTTTTGTTAGGCAGCCTAAAAAGTGGCATCAAGGCATTCAAAATATCTGTGTATAGCAAAAGGACAATGAAACTATTTAATGTATACATGCGGGATAGGTATACCCTAACTAATATTATTTGAACATCAATATAAAAACTTGTGTACACGAGACCAGACGTCTGATTTGATCATAACCTGCTCTGCAGAGACCGTGTGTTTCCTGCTTATTACCGGTAAAGGGGAATATCCCAGAGCCTTCTGCACGTCAGACCACGCGATGTCATTGCAAGGACAATTCAGGAATTTGCCCTCGTAGAACAGACAGTCCACAGTGAGGATGAAGTTCGGGTTGTCCACATGTCGGCTGCTCGGAGTTACAACATGGTCAGGGTTGAAGGTGTGATGCATCACCACCAGAATCACCAGCTTATTCCCTGTAGGAGCCGAGGTTTCAAGGTTTTAATTGCAAATTATGGAACTCATTAGCTGTGAAATTAGCCAAACAATGGATAAAAAGATTTACTGTCTGGGAGGTTGTCCATGGCCTCGCCGATGTCCGTTCCAATTCTTGAAGCGATGGGACAGAAAACCACGAGGTAGTCGCTCTCTCTAGGAGAGAACACCTCAGTTTGGCCGATGCCGCGAAGATTTCGCACCCAGGATTCATGCGCATCATTAGTTTTTCCCGACAGGTGGACGAAGAACTTTGTTCCTGACACTAAAGACAGGGAAAAATGTTTTCAACACCAGACCCAGATAGAGAGGAGAACCCAGTGCTTTCATTTCTAACCTGATCATTTCAAGCAAACTCTGATGCATTGAGTCGGTTTGTTTAGTGTCGTATTAACAAAGTAAACTTTAATTTTATTTCTATAACTCTGTATTGTAAGTATTCTTGAGGGTTAATAATATACACATAAAATGTTAAATTGATTAACTGAAGAAACGTTTATTGTCACAAACAAACCAGAAAAGTGTGTTACAATATAAAAAAAGACGTACAAATTTCTGACTCCAGTATAAACGATTATATTAGAATACCAAATTTAGGAAAAAGGTGATTATGACACCATTATATATTGTGATAAATTGATAAGTAAAAAAAATTAGATAAGGGGAGATCCCCCAGAAAGTAAGAGGAAAGGTTTAGGGTGCATAAACTAGAACAAAAATTTCCAAATTTGCTGTCCTCTGCAGTTTAAGAACAACCCTTCCCAGTTGATCCATTAAAACTATGAAAAATATTGGTAATGAAAGCTTTAAATGCCACCTAATGCAATTAATATAAAGTGTTTATTCTCCAAAAAAACTGAAATAGTGAAGTTCAGACAGATAAACAACAGTGGTGGAAGAAGTATTCACATCCTTACATGTGCAATCTCTTTTATTCGCTTTGGCGACCCCCTGTGGCGACAAGTGGAACTGCAGGTGTGTTTTTGGATCTCACTTTTACTTTCACTTACTTTTTGAAGTGTCATCATCAATAATCAATGCTGTTTTTTGTTTGTTCAGCTACAGTATTAACTTAATTACAGAGTGAGTTAAAGAATGAGCTGATTGTGGAGCTCTGGTTGATGGAAAACGCTCACTTTCTGTCCTCTGCTTGTGATTTTTCCTTTGATTGTCACCACAAATACTACATTTTTACTATTGCAAATGCAAGGGGGTTAATCAGTGAGTTACCTCATTATATAAGGTGATAGATAGTGACTTAATAGCCATTATTAGTAACATTTATAGTACCTTTTACTGTTCTATCCTTGCATGCTGCAGTATCAAGGAGCCTAAGCCACATTTTACTCTCTTGTAGTTGTATACGAGAGAATAAAAGTAAAAGTAACCACACTGAAAAAAGCTCCACTAGGCCTTGAAGTAAATGTCATGCATATGAAAGTGAAAGTATGTAAGTTTAATGTGGTTAAAGTAAAGTGAAAGTACAAAGTGAGCAGTAAAACTGTTCCTGCCAGTGTTTTACTATTATATATGTATATCCATATTAATATTACATTTGCACTAACACTTAAATCATGTGTTCATGAGTTAAATGCAGAGTATATGCATGTTTTTTAGTGGGCACAATGGAAAATATCTATAATTTGAAAGTAATTAAAGCTGCCTGACAAATGTAGTCAAGCAAACAATACAATATTTGCTTCTGAGATGCAGTAAGGTAGAAGTATAGAAGCATAAAAGCTGCATAAAAGTTTCATTACAACAAGGGATGACAGTGGCTTTTTCTCTGAGCATCAGTGACTCAGTTACAAATATATTCACGTGGATATGAAATATAAAGAGCAGTAGGCCTAACACGTAACAATCCACCACTGAGCAACACATTTATAAAAATGAAATACATATTTTATTACCTGTTCGCGCTGCTTGGTCCATGTCTCTGTGGAGGAGATGAAAAAAAACTTTTAGTCAACACAATTCAACACAATGAAGTAAAGCTAAACAAGGTCCAAGTGCGTCACAGACTCTGTTGTACCAGCCGCTCTGCACGAGCTTTGTGCGGACAGAGTTAACGTTACCTTAGAGTTCTATAACTTGAAACATAACTCCGAGACATGGTAGAAATTCAGCAGTTCACAGCCTCGCACGGGTTATGTAAAAGCGTTTTTTTTAGTGGCTTACTTACGAAATCGTTTGATAATTAGTTGAAAATGTCTCTGACATATCCGTCGTGCAGAAACAACCCCTCCTTGTGAGCGCAACACTTTCACTTTTGTTTTGACTTGCAGCGTGCTCTGAGGCGGGCCAATAAAGAGACAGTGCAGCTTTCCATAAAATATAAGACACGTCACTGTGCCAGTGGTCAGCTATGAGCGCCTTTCTGTCAGGGTTGTTGTTATTTATATAATATTTAGTATGAATTAGTATGGATAGAAGTGTAACACCCAGTAGGATACGGGATGTAGCTACTATTTACCTTATATTTATTTTTATTCTTATTATTTTTTTCACCAGGCAAATACTGGATGCTTTGTACATTCAGAATAAAGGAGTCTTGCGTCTATTCAACTCCTGTAATTCATTACTTTGGCTGTCAGAGACACGGTGTCCTGCAGCGGTGTTGATTGGCTATTGCTCCTCATGTCCAACCAATCAGATCGCGCTGTGGGCGGGACATTGAGTGGTGACTGACAGAAAGAGAGAACGAGACGGCTGCATCATTCAGAGCCAAAGCAGCGCACTTTTTAATTTGAAGAGATAATATGTTTAATCTTTTATTATTTTATTTTACCTACTCATGTTTTATTACTCAGTGTGCATTCGTCTCCATGTCAAGATTTCCTTTACTGGTCCCACAACGGGGAAATTTCCAATGTTACAGCAGCAAAGTGAATAGCAAGATTGATAGGAGCTTCAATTGAAAATAAATAAATAGTAAACAAGCAAGTATACACCAGAAACAAGAAACAAGTAGTAAAAAGTTTAGACATGTAGAAATATTGAATAATAAATAATTTAATAATTTTGAACTATATAGGATTTGGATATGGATAAATAGAGTCTTATCTTAACTTATTTTAGCTTATCTTAAAATTTTAAAACAAATTACATAAAATGCATAGGATCACATAAAAAATGTCATAAAATCAATATTAGAAAGTGAAAAAAAGTCTACTAAAAAGTGAAAAATGTCATACAATCAGCATTAAAAGGTGCAGCAGGGGCTTATCTGTAATGTGCAGTCTTTACCACCAGGTGGCGGCAAAGCGCATGACGTGCTGCGTTGCCAACCGCCGTTAAAACCCCAAAAGAAGAAGAAGAAGAGGCAGGAGGGCGTTCCGCTGAAGAACATACAAACACACAGCGGTGAATTATGCCGGCGTACGTGCTTCATAATTAGATGCTGTCAAAGCTTAGTTTTCTTATCTGAAGAGTTTGTTTACCTCCAGCATCGGGTCTTCCTTAGTGTTAGCCCTCCTGGCGGTACTGCTGCCGGGGGAGAGGCGACAGAGGAGGCCGGGCTCGAAGACATGGAGGCTAACCGTCTTTGCGGAGGGGAGTGAGCTGTAGGACGGTAGGCTCCCGTTATTTCTTCCCCCGTTAAGAAACAATGAAAGGCGGACAGGACAGGTTAAGGTGTCTCCGAGGAGAAGAAACGGCCGTTAGCCGTTTTTTCCTCCCCGTCGTCGTCAAAACATATTCCTATTTTACTGAATCCACACGGACAGTCATTATCTCTGCCTCGGTACCGGGGAATGGCTGGTTTAATGGGTTTACTGGACCGAGCGGAAAAACACATCATTCACGTGAACTAACAGTTGGTCGTTTTCTGCCGTTGTTTTGTAGTTTTCTTCCGTTTTTCCACCGTTAAATCAGCTTTCAACGTGGTGAGATATGCATATAAACGCCATTCACATGTCAAGCATGATGGAAACACAACACTGTAAACACAACAGGGCTGCAGCCGACAACAGGACGCAGGATTACTACTTTTTTTTTTTTTTTACATACAATAAATAACATTTAAAAAAAAAGAAATAATTAATTAATTAAATTGTAATTAATTATTATTTTACTCCGAACTATTTATTTCTAAACACGCTTAGATACTATATTATGGATTTGTTAATGATTACCAAATGATTTGTAAACCTTCTATAAAGTTTATTTGGCTGCTATTATAAGTTAATGATTAAAATACCATATTAAATGGTTATGCATACTTTGTATAACATCTATAAACATTTAGATATATGTATTACTATAAGGCTGCAATTAATGATAATAACACCTTATTAAATGGGTAATAAAATAATTAAAAAATATTCTATAAACATTATTTAGATAGCCGTATTATTAGGGTGCAACTAATGATTAAAACATTATATTAAATGGTTAAAAAATACTTAATAAACCATCCATGAACACTGTTTATATAGATATTATCAGTGCATAAATAATCACTCTATTGTAGGTTGCCAATAAAACGATTTAATGGGGACAAATAAAACATTATTTTATTATTAAAATAATTACTTGCAGCTTTATTAACAACTTTAATGTTTATGGAGGCTGATACAAATAAATCAATTATGAACCACTGAAAGAGTTTTATAAATATCTGGTCCATCTGTCTATATAAAGTTTATAGATGTTATGATATTTATTGATATTATAGAGGTTTTACAAATCATTTTGTTATCATTAACAAATACCATAGAAATGGTGTAATATGGGCAACAATAAACTCTATGAAATAACATAAAATATATGTGTACAGATATTGTTGATCATTGCTGTACCTGTAAAGTGAGTTCTGTTTTGTTTTGTACCAATAAAATAATAATTAAAATAATAGTCACTGATGCATTCATTTGTATTGTATCATTCCAATGTTGCAGTTGGTTACTTTATATATTGCAAATCATCATTATAGTTTCTCTTATAGTATAAAACAGTCCTATTTTTCAAGTATTTATTAAAAGTAATACCATGCAAATCATATAATTGCAAATTTTGTCTTAAAGAATAATTAATTATTTGACAAAGCATAACTTTTATTAGTTGTATACGTGAATAAATGAGCAAAATGTTATCATTGCATTAAAAATATATACACCATAAATTATATTCAGAGCATCAAAAAACATTTTGACATAATTTTGTTTCATGCATGAAATATGAATCTGGTTGGTGTTTCAGGATCAGTAAAATAAATCTCAGCTCTGCTTCCACCTCGTCTGTATTTTTCTATATATCAGTTTTATTGTGTGCACACAAACACAGAAATGCCACTTATTATGAATTGTGTACCTAAGTTGAAAGCATCACAGTAAATAAAATCTGATGTCCTCTCTTCTGTGTTTTCAGTGGAGATTCCTCCGGGGGTGTTGGCCCTCCTAGAATGGACCCTGATCACACTGGAGGGGACATGTCACCTCTGTACGTGCCAAGAAAGAGAAAGTGTGTCCAGTCACAACCCAAAAGTGGAGTGCCATGTCCTGGTAAAAGAAAAGCAGTGAATTCAAATCATTAAGAGCAGATCTCACTGTGTTCATGTCGTTTCATCGCCTGTGTTTTTGTGATTTCACCTCTCCAACAGTTGTTCAGCGGATCCCCGAAAGAACCTGTGAATTAAATTCAGCTGGATATCCCAAGGTGAGAATTAACTGTCACTGTTTGTAGTATGTATCATCAGTTGGATCTGCACCTCACTGTTCTGTCCCTGAATGTTTCAGAATGACGAGTGTGAAGCCCAAGATTCTCTAAAGATGAAGAGAACTTACGGTAGAAAAAGGTGAGAGACTCATCAACCTGTTGCTTTATATATCATGGAGTTACATGCAAACTCGCTTGGCATTATAAACAATACATGCAGTTTAGAATACACAATTTCTGATAAGTAATGGCCCTCAAGTGCAGGTTAGGTTGCAATAGAAAAACAGTGTCCCATCCCTTAAATCACCACCCAATGTGAAAATACTGCAGCCAAGTTCTTCAAAAATATGTGTCAAATTTGTCCCCATGTTGTTTTTGCAGTGCGTGTATATACTAAACATTACGGTAAAAGTGTGTAAGATCTGTGCAACTATTTTCCTTCACAAAAATAAATAAATAAAAATAAATATTAACTAATTTAAACAAAATAACTGCTGTATATATATTATATTATATTTTATATACATTTAGTTATTATTATCATTATTTTTTTATGAATATTGTTTAAATGTAGATATCATTCATATTATTATGAAAATAAAAAAATAATCCCAGTTATAAACACGTCATTCAGAAAACACTTAAATACGTTTTTGTAATGTAGATCAGTTGTACAGGCTGCTTCCATAATGAGAGTAGAGTTAATTTAATCATGAAGGCAAACAACAAATTTACCGAAATAATCTATTAAAGTGTGTTCTATCTGTTAAATAACTTTTCTTTTCTTTTTTTTCTTTTTTTCATCAGGTACGAGGACCTCCAGAGTGTTTCCATAGGAACAGTGGATTATCCAACCACCAGCTGCTCCGTGATGTCATCGGGTGGCTTGGCCAATGGGGCGGACCCAGGGTCCATGGCTCCGCCCACTGCGAGGCTGCCTCCCAGACTGGTGGCGAAGGATGTTTGGCCCCAAGGCCCCGAGGCCGGCAGGGAGCCGCCCCAGGCTCAGGACCACAGCTGGAGCTCCAGCAGGGACCGGGGCCCCGACGCCTGGGCCCCGGGGCGGGACCGGCCGCAGGAGCAGGTCTGGAACTCTGGCAGAGACCGAGCGGGACACTCCAGCCAAGACCAGACGTGGATTCCAGGCAGGGACAGGGCGCACAGCGGACCGGACCAGGCTTGGATGACGGGCCGGGACCGGGGTCCTGAGCAGGGCTGGGCGGCCGACAGGGACCGGGGCCAGGATCAGGCCTGGAACGCGGGCAGAGATCCTGGGAGAGACCGGGCCTCCTCGGGGCCGGAGCAGGTGTGGGGACCTGGACGGAACCAAGACCAAGGCTGGAGCAACACGAGCCGGGACAGAGGACACGTCTGGAGACCTGGTACGGACTCACGCTGGCTTCATCAGACTCCTGTTTTATTTTTTCACAATTTCAATGTAAAACAGCGAGTCAGGATATGAGTAATAAAGAGTAAACACTAAGGAGAACATTAAGTCCACGTTAAACTGGACTCTACTTTATCATGTAAAAAATGTCTTGTGCAGAATAGTTAAAATAACTAAGAAAAAAAACAGAAAAAAGAAAAGTTTTCTCTTTCTTCTCTTTCAATATCTTTAATTTCTTTTTTTTTTTTTTTTTTTTTTACAAAAGTTTAGGTACAATTAAATCTATACTTACAACATTTTTCCCAACTGCCCACAAGAGTTTATTCTATTGTCCTCTCCTCTCTGTTCTGTGTAAACAGCCTGCCATTCAGTCAAACACAGAATTTAATGCTTTAGTGTTTATTCTTGCATGCATATAAGAAAAACTTTCCCCAGGTAGATTGGGGTGTTAACAGACTGCTCTTGGATATTTTTGAAGGTTATTTCTGACATTGACTTTGTTCTGCATGTCTTACTTTCAAAGACCTGAACATGAAGAAAGTGCTCAGAGTGGAGATGGAGCGAAATCCAACTGTTAATAACTTCCTGCCGCCACCAGAGGGCAGAGACTCCTGTGAGTTCCCATCCAGCCTCCAGACATTTATTATCAGCCCAATCCATTATGGGTTTTATAATCTGGATTGTATTTTTTCCTGTCTAGTCCAAACACTTTTCTCTGTCCCGGGACAAAAGATAATCTCACTGGTTTCTGTAAATATTCCAGGTTCAGATGCAGCCAGTGTTGGTGAGGCGTCGACGGCCCAAACCAGCGAGGATCAGAAACCTGTCGTCCCCGCCACCAAGAAGGAGCCTCCCACCTACCCTCCAGGTGAGACCGACTCATCGAAAAACACACACGTTATCTGTCCCCACTGTCTCCACTGAAATGACTCTAAGTTCAGGCTTCAATAAATCAAAGCTGCAGCATATACAACTTGAAGAGTCTCCAATTGTCTCTAATTGAGAGATTTGTGTTTCCTGTGAAAGATAAGAGATTTAAAAACATTAGAATATGCAACTTATGTCAGAGTATAAAATGATTTTTAACTGAGCTGTTGCTGCTTCTGAATATTTATTATCTATTTGTCGCCATCCACCAGGAAGTCCAGAGGAGCGCTGGCAGCTTCAGATCGTGGCCAAAGGCCGAGTGACGTGTCCCAAGTGTAAAAGTGTGAGCAGGAAGACCGTGGAGGGGCTGAAGAAGCACATGGAGAACTGCAGGCTGGTGAGTCTGAAGAAAAGTCTGATGAAGCTTTACTCACACAGTGTGGAGGTTTAGTAATCACTGTAAAGTACCACAGTCCAGAAATACTCCATTACTTTGCTGTTAATTAAGAATAAACTGAACACGACACTGTGGCTGTGTTCTGCTGTTTAGCAACCCTTTACCTGTCAGCACTGTGGGAAACAGCTCAAGTCCTCTACAGGGATGAAGTATCACATCATGGCCGACCACAGCCATCTGGTGAGATTATCCAGCTTTAACATCTGCTTTCAATACATCATCTTTCAGTGTCATTGTGAGAAATGGTTCAGATTCTTCAGATTTCTTCTGGAAGTTTCACTGAACGAGAGGTGTTTGTTCACGTCCAGTGGAGTTTTAGGTTTCAGGGTTTGGTTAATGATGGATTATTTTTCTGTTTTCAGCCTTCTGCAGAAGATGCCAAGGACCTGGATGACCGCGCCATCAAAGACAAACTGCGTAAAATCCTGAAGAGACTGGGCAAATTAAAATGCTCCAAAGAGGTAAACTGACAAAAAGATGAGAGATCTGTTAGAAATAAGAGAAGAAAGGATAAAGTGTTTTCTTTCTTTTCTTTCCTTGTCAGGGCTGTAGTGCTGCCTTCACCAGCATCATGGGCTACGTGTACCACATGAAGAAGTGTGGGAAGGAGGAGTCTGAGCTGGAGAAGATGCTGCTCAACTGCTCTCACTGTGGGAAAACCTACAAGTCCAAGGCCGGCCTGGAGTACCACCTGAAGTCAGAGCACGCTCCCGTGAGTCCTGTCAGTTCATCCACACACAGATTACTTTGGATATCTAGAGCACAAATACAGTCAACTAACCTTAACGTCT
>CAFUXE010000096.1:351376-396463 GCA_903364295.1 Serranus cabrilla
CGGACTCATCGAAAAAAAATACACGTTATCTGTCTCCACTAAAAGGACTCTAAGTTCAGGCTTCAATTAATCAAAACTGTAGCATATATAATTGTCTCTAATTGAAAATTTAAATATTAAAATATGAAAATTAAATGATAGAATAGTTTTTCATAAGAAAACATAAGAAAATAAATATCCACAGTCAAATAACAAGCTTCAGTAATATAAGCAACTTATGTCAGAGTATAAAATGATTTTAACTGAGCTGTTGCTGCTTCTGAATATATATATTATTTATTTGTCGCCGTCCACCAGGAAGTCCAGAGGAGCGCTGGCAGCTTCAGATCGTGGCCAAAGGCCGAGTGACGTGTCCCAAGTGTAAAAGTGTGAGCAGGAAAACCGTGGAGGGGCTGAAGAAGCACATGGAGAACTGCAGGCTGGTGAGTCTGAAGAAAAGTCTGATGAAGCTTTACTCACACAGTGTGGAGGTTTAGTAATCTCTGTAAAGTACCACAGTCCAGAAATACTCCATTACTTTGCTGTTAATTAAGAATAAACTGAACACGACACTGTGGCTGTGTTCTGCTGTTTAGCAACCCTTTACCTGTCAGCACTGTGGGAAACAGCTCAAGTCCTCTACAGGGATGAAGTATCACATCATGGCCGACCACAGCCATCTGGTGAGATTATCCAGCTTTAACATCTGCTTTCAATACATCATCTTTCAGTGTGTCATTGTGAGAAATGCTTCAGATTCTTCAGATTTCTTCTGGAAGTTTCATTGAACGAGAGGTGATTCTTCACGTCCAGTGGAGTTTGAGGTTTCAGGGTTTGGTCATGACATTCTTTTTCTGTTTTCAGCCATCGGCAGAAGATGCCAAGGACCTGGATGACCGTGCCATCAAAGACAAACTGCGTAAAATCCTGAAGAGACTGGGCAAATTAAAATGCTCCAAAGAGGTAAACTGACAAAAAGATGAGAGATCTGTTAAGCGTAAGAGAAGAAAGGATAAAGTGTTTTCTTTCTTTTCTTTCCTTGTCAGGGCTGTAGTGCTGCCTTCACCAGCATTATGGGCTACGTGTACCACATGAAGAAGTGTGGGAAGGAGGAGTCTGAGCTGGAGAAGATGCTGCTGAACTGCTCTCACTGTGGGAAAACCTACAAGTCCAAGGCCGGCCTGGAGTACCACCTGAAGTCAGAGCACGCTCCCGTGAGTCCTGTCAGTTCATCCAGACACAGATTACTTTGGATATCTAGAGCACAAATACAGTCAACTAACCTTAAAGTCTCCCCCTCCTGGTACCCAGACGCCCCAGAAGACTGAGGAGGACGAGGCGCTGAAGGCCCACAGGGAGGCCAACCCGGAGAGGACGGCCAGCGGCCGGGTGCAGCGAGCCTCGGCTCAGGTCGCCAACTTCCATCTGGCTGAGATCGCCAACAACGAGCTGCCCAAAGACTGGCCCAAGAGGAAGTTCCAGTCCGACCTGGTGCCAGATGACAAAAAGGCAAGAGAAGCTCGTTTATATGAAGCTGTAGGATTACTGTAATGTTTCCCAAAACGTGTCTACAGATCTAAATAAACCCTCTTTTCTTTTTGGATTTCACTCGTTCATTGACCTCCTCTTATTCTCACGGCCTCTCCAGTTAAAATATGCCCGGCCAGGCCTGCCGGCCTTCAGCCAAGAGGTGCTGAGGAAGTGGAAGAATGAGGTGAAGCTGCAGAGGAAAGTCCACTGCCCCAACCAGGTAGGAAACAACGAGCGTCAGCTGTTATTTACAGTTTATCTATTTATATAATGTCTGGTTAGTCGATCAGGATGACAAGACTGAGTATAACAGGGTATAAAATGTCCTGCTGGGGGAAATGATAATTCACTGAAGTACAGTATTTATCTCAGTATAAACCAGGTTTGGGCCTTCAAACTGTGTATCTGTAGCTAATATTTCAGCTTATCTCGTGTTTCCTCAGGGCTGTGGCTCCACCTACACCAGTGTGTCCGGCCTGAAAGCTCATCTGGGACTCTGCACGAGGGTACAGCAGCTTTTTCTTTATCTCCAAACCTAAATGTGCAGACCAGAGTTAAAGATACCATGCATAGGATACGTAAATGTTGCTGAAATGCCTTTAAATATGATCTGAAAAGTCTTTAAAACTAAATGTTCTGAGTGGTTCTCACAGATCCAAAGTTATCTTTCAAATCATCTTCACTTTCTTAATACAATAAAGTATTCCAGCTTATAATCATTTCTTGGCTCTTTCTTTCAGGGCGACTTCGAGGCGGGAAAATACAGATGTCTGATCTGCAACAAAGAGTTTAACTCTGAAAGTGGAGTGAAATACCACATCAACTCTGTCCATTCACAGGTAACAAAATAGTTCCCGACAAGTACCTTTTACCCTGATGCTACAAAAGTACAAAGTATTAACATTTACACTGTAGATTTAAGACAATGCATCAATTAAAATTAGAGAATATATGTTTTTCTGTAAGAGGCTGTGCCCAGATATTCTATGTAATATTATACCATTTTTTATTCAGAAAATATTGTATATGGTTATATACAATATAACCACTGTAAATATACACTCTTAATTTGGTGAATTTGGTTTTTATTAACTTTTTCAAAGTGGGGTTTTATCTTATTTTATATGACTTATTATTAGACTAAGTGTTGTATTTTGTGTGGTATTTCCACTCCTCCTCTCTCCTCAGGACTGGTTTGTGACAAACAAAAAGGCCTCCAAGAAGTTTGAGAAGTTCCTGAAAAGCCAGCCCAAGGAGTTAATCCACAACGTGGATAAACAGATCGTGGATCACTACCACCACCACCACCATCACCACCACCTGCAGCACCATCAGCAGCATCAGCACCTCCACCACCACCACCATCAGCAGCATCAGCTCCAGCACCAACCCATGCAGCACCCTCTGCAGCCGCTGCACCACCTGCAGCACCAAACCCAGCTCCTGCATCAGGACCACCAGAACCTCCCCCCGCAGGCCGACGCCCAGCTCCAGCAGCCCATCCTCCAATACACCCCTCTAGAGCCTCCGCCCGGACACATGTGGGTGGACATGGAGCGGGCAGGAGCCGTGCCGTGTGCGGAGCAGGCGCCGATCGAGATGGAAATGGCGGAGGTGGACAAACCGGGAGCGGACGACGGCGGGATGGTGGAGGGGAAGAGAAGAGAGAAGGTGGAGAGAGGGAAGGCTGAAGGGAAGCGGAAGGATTGTTTTGCGTTTGGAGGTGCTGCTGCTGCTGCTGCTGCTGGTGGAGGTGGAGGAGGAGGTGGGAGCGGCGGCGTCAGCAGCAGCAGCAGCAGCAGTAATACTGGCAGCTCATCCAGTGAGTCAGAGGTGGAGCAGCAGGAGCGGCAGAGACAGATCGACCAGTGGAACCTGAAGCGACCGGGCGTCATGGAGCCGCACCCTGAGGATGGAAAGGGACAGAGGAACACTTAGAAATACACCTAAAAACAACACTTATCACGCATCAGAGTTAACAGGTAGAAAAAGACACAGCGGCGTGTCTGTCCCTACTTTACTAACTTTGTTAAGAAGAAGACGAGGCGAGAAGGCAGCTGACGACAGAGCAACAGTTTCTAAAGGTGAGAAAAGGTGATGGAGACGTTCGGTGAAGCCGTGGATACGACTCTGCGCTCAGGCTTCTGTCTCAGACGCTGTTTCTTGTCGTTGTATAACCTGGAGAAATGTAGTATACCGTTAATCTGTGTGTTCATCCGTAACAGATTCTTTTCAGATGTGTCTTATTCTTTTCAGAACGTTTGATAAACCCTTCCTGTCTTTCATGTAAAGAGAAATAGTTACTTTAAGAGAGGCTGCTGCAGTACAGTATTTTATTAGACTCGTCTAGTCGCTCTCTTTCTCCAAAAAGATTCTGTGCCTCTTAAGTATGATCTGTATAACTTCATACGACACAACGTCACTGTTACTCACAGCTGATCGGCCTTTTCTGGGCTAAATATTGTTAAAGTGTCACTTTTTTTCGTAAAATCCACTAGAAAAAGGATTCCCCTCACCCCGTCTCTTCCCGTACCATGTTTTCATATGTGACATTTTGACTAAATGTATCTTTATGATGGTGGTTCGTGGCTGGCAGCAGGTTGCCATCCTTGGTTCAGTGCAGCTACGAGAATCTAAAGAGGCAAACCACTCAAAGAGCAATGAAGCAACTCCCCGGCAAAAAAAGTTAAAGCCTTTTTATCACGTATTAAAGGAACAGTTTAACATTTTGGGAACACACTAACTCGCTAAAACTTTGAGAAGGTCAATACCACTCTTATTATTTGTTGGTGTAACATTCCTTTAATACAATCTATTAATTAGAGAGCTTAGTTGTGTTAGTAGGTGTATTTTTCTGTCTTTATACTAAAATAAGCTGCACCACCTGCTTATAACATACATTATTATTAAGTTGTGGTTTATGCTTTACTAAAATAAAAGCAGTTACAACTCAGAAGTTTCCACATAAGTCAAAGATTTAAGGAACATAATTATACAAATTTATGGTAAAACGGCAGTTTTTCTGCCATCATGCAAAGCAAAAACCTGCCGTCTTTAATATAGGCTTTTATTTTGAAAATCTCCCTGTTTTGTTTTGCATACAGACAGAACCGATCTTGGGAGTGGTTTGTGGTCATAATAAAAAGCTTATCACAGGCTCTTTAATTTAAAATATTTGCACTTAAATGCAATGTGGCACTTTATAGTGAACAGAAGGTCTATTTTTATTCTTTGTGTTAAAAAAAAATGGAGAGGCTAAATGATAAAATCGTATCAAATAACATATCGTTGTCCAATTAATCAAACTAGTATCTTATTGTGATCAAACCAGCGATTTACACCCGTCAATTTGCCATGTCAGCCAAAAACCTAATGCCAGTCTAGTTAGGTTATGCCCCAATTAAGAAAGAAACTTTAGTTATTAAGCCTCTAATGTCGACCTACACACTCACTTTGGAGAGAACTTCCACACAGTTGGAGCAGCACAGTGCAGCTCTGTACTGAAAGCCGACATCAGAGTGATATTGATCTTCTTATCTAATCTGCAAATCAGTTTGTGTCTCAAAATGTTGTGCTGTTCCTTTTAAAAGCAGCATCAGCAGCTCATGTCAGCCTACCTCACGATATTGTTCTCTTAATGCTGTCGATATCCAGTTTCCAAGAAACAGAAACACTTTGAAATGGACTCCAGCGGCACGTGTGTTCCTGCTGTCTCTGAAAAGATGTCAAGATGTGGGAATCTTTGAATTTCAGTAATCCTTTTTTTTTTTGTTTAACAAAATAGAAAACTCAACATCTACTCACTGGCTTTCTCTCATCAAGTAACAAGCTAGTAAGTGGACTTTTGGTTTTTGTTTTCATATTAAATTGCTGTCACCATGTAAAAGATTGAACTTTAACACTTACGTTTGAAACCGTTTTAAACATTCCATGCAGGAGTTTTATCAGCAGGGAAACAAAGAACTGGAAAGCACATACGTTTGGTTTCTAATGGCTGATCACAAAACAATGGGGTCATTTTATGTTCTCAGGGTTCTTTGTTCCTCAGATTAATATGGCACATGACAAAGAGTCCTATGTTTCTGGGTTCTACATACATGCTCTCCCAGGATCCTCTGTTCCCTGTCTCCATAAAGCACATTATGGGAACCTGAGAAAGATGATGTTCTCCTGCTGTAGTCACTAAATATAACAGGAGTTATGAAATATAATGATGAGGAAAAAGGCCAAATTTAACCCAAACTCAATTTGAAGGTTTATGTGTGTTAACAGAAACCTTAACTGGGGAACTTAATACCGTGGGAACAAAGGGTCTTGGGAACTTAGGACCGTCGTAGAATAGGACCTTGGGAACTTAAAACCCAGAGAATATAGAACCTTGGGAACTTAGGACCTTTGGAACAAAGAACCCTGGGGTAATTGGACCTTGGGTACTTTGGACCTTGGGAACATAGGACATTGGGAAGTTAAAACATTGTTTTGTCAGGATGTTAGGACCCTGGGAACTCAGAACTGCAGGAATGTAAGATTTTGGGAACCTAATCCTCTAGTTAGTTAGGACCCTGGGAACTTAGGACCTTGACCCAAGGAAACTAGGATCTTGTTAACTTTGGACCCTGTAAACTCAAAACTTTAGGAACATAACATCTAGGGAACTTAAGAGCCTGAGGAGTTAGGACCCTGGGAACATAGGACTTTGGGGAAATGGGACATTGGGAACTTAGGACTCTGGGCAGTTAGGACCTTGGGAACCTAGGACAGTGAGAGCCTTTGACCCTGGGAACATAAAACGTTGGGAACTTAGAACCCTGAAAACATTTGACCCAAAGAAACTAGGATCTTGTGAACTTTGGACCCTGGAAACTCAAAACTTTAGGAACATAAAATCTAGGGAACTTAAGAGCCTGAGGAATTAGGACCCTGGGAACATAGGACTTTGGGGACATAAGACATTGGGAACTTTGGACCCTGGGAACATCAGTCTCTAGAAACAGATAAACTCCCCAAAAAACTGCCAATAAATGTGACAGTCATCTTATTGTTCATGACGTTAAAGGACTGCTGGGGACTCGACAGGTTCAGTGATGAAGGAACGCCAACATACCGAGCATTTTACATTCTTCACAGACTGACCTGTTTTTGTTTGTCTCACAGAATATTTAACCGATAGCATGTAGCCTAATGTTTATGTACTCTGCATTTTGTATCTACTATGGTGACGTATGGTTATGGATGGTTGTCAGTCATCTGTTTGTGACGTTTAACACTATTTTGTATGGTTTTTTTTTACAACCTTTTAACATTTATGAATGTATTCGGTTATTGGTTTCCCCTCTGTTGTGCACTTATGTTGAATTTTGTCCGAAAGAAAAAAGGATAATTTATCGTTTAACTTTCAAAGAGGAGGTCCCTTTAATCTGTTTATGTCTTTAACAAACTATGTATGATTATTCTGTCAAAATATTTACTGTATCTGATTCTGTTTAAAGTGCTTTACCCGTCATTGCCCTCCATCAGATGCCTTTTAGAAGAGTTTGAAATAGAAAACCTCTGAGTACATGGGAAGTATTTCAGAAAGCACGATTTTCTTATTGAAACACTTTATTCTCACTTTTTTTTTCAGACATTTTACTTTTTGGTTTGTTTGTTGGCTTGTTTGAATTACGAAACCAGTGGCCAGATTTTCATGAAAAGGTTGTAGCATTGTTCAAGGGAGCTGTGACGAATTCTTGACATTGGTCCACGCTCTGAAGTGCCCTTCTAGGTTTATTTTTATATTTACGTTAACCTTTCCTATAACCAGGTTACGTCACTGTTGTCTCTATCTTCTGTGCTAACGAATTGTTGCATCATTTGCCAAGACTTTGTTTCAACGATGTCCAAATAATCTGCACTGGTGTTTCTGTTCAGCCACTGTCTTGTGGCTTTTTGTCCTGAATAACAAGTCTTTCTAAATAATAATTATTTTAAGATAGTTCTTCTAATTTTATGTAGCAACATTTGTTTATTTCTTCACATTGTCTTCAGTCTAACTGTCTTCAGGCTTCGTTGCTGTTGAAATACTTCCCGTGTCCACTTCTGCTTGTGACCAAATCTTTATCACCGTGCATGCACTTTGAACAGTTTGAGACTTTAACAAGTAGTTTCAAAGTCCAATTTTTTGAGGGAAACTTTGCTCAACATCACACAAGCAATCCAGAAAGTGAAACTTCATGTTCCATGTTTTCGCAGTCATTTGCACCTTTTGTCTTCCTGCTGTTACTTTACTTACATCTCTTCGTCTTAATGCTGGAGCACATTTCTGTTTCCCAGATTTTAGTGCCAACAGAGGAGTTGTCACCTACTTTAGGCAATAGCACCAAAACAGCTACATAATGTAAGTGAATTTTATTAAAAGTGACCAGTTTTTAGAATATAGAGGACGAGTGAGAGGCATTAAAATATGTCCAAAAGCTTTCTTAATTCATGTTATTAACTGTGCAGTAAAGGAGCTCTGAGAATTAATTAAGACTGAAATGAATTATAAATTGTCTCGTGCCCCACCATCACATCACATCACCATCCATACAGAAAATATACGGTATATATAATCTAGCCCAGATTTGAATAAAGGTTCAGTTTGTATCATTTCTAAACACACAAAGAAAGCACTTAATTTTTCCATTTTGTGGGACATAATTTATATTCAAGTGAAACTAGTTACGGCCTATGTTACAAATCTGTACATTTAATATGTTATTACTTGTTTTTTAGAAGTTACGTGCTGCTATTTCATAGTACCAGCAGTGTTATAACCACAGATGATTAAAAGTTTAATTCATGGTCATTTGTTGGGCTGTGTGTCTTCAGTTACTTTCACCAAGAACATCAAGTCAGAGAGCAAGGCATCATGGGTAATGTTCTAGACATACATAAGTAGTTGTTTTTTTTAAAAATAATAAAAGGCAGTAGAATATAAAAAACTGTTAAACTTAAACAAATATTTCATTTTTAAATTTTGATTTGTATATATTATTAAAATAAATAAATATTCCTTCTATATAATTTATTTTAATAATATATATGTACTAAAATCAACTGAATTATACTTAAATATGTATTTTATTATCATACATAATATTGCCAAAGGTCAAAGGGGATTTTTTTTAATCTTAAAGGTGTCACTTTGGTTATTTCTCATTATTTGCTGAATATTTTTAAACCAAAGAACTGATTAATCAGCAGAATAATCTATCATAAAAATAATCAAGAGTTAATAATCCAAAATAAGCCCCAACTTCCAACTATTACAGTAAAATCCTCCTTTTATGTTAATGCATGATAATCTAAAAATATAATTATTATATATTATGAGGAGGGATGCGACATAGTGTTAATTTCAAATTGAATGTAACTTTCTGATTATCTGAGGCGTGCTTTGTTTTACATTTCATGCATTGGCCATAAATGTGTTTTCATGAAGTGTGTTTTGCATTGTTGTCATCACATGCCCTGGGTTGAAAATGTGTTAATATTGCTAATCAGGCACATTTTACGGAAATGTCTACTAAAAGGCACCATCCAAGTGACTTAAAACTCTTTAAATACGTATATTATAATATAACAATCACAGGGAATGTTTCTGTATTTATTACCTTTACTTTAAATATATTTATGGCTATAGTTACATACTTTTACTTAACATTTTCATTGCAGGACTTTAACTTGTAACAAGGTACTTTTATAGTGTGGTATTAGTATTTGTTTGCTTCAGTAAAATATCTGAATTCTTCCTCCACCGCTGGTTAAATGTACTGAGTGACCTCCAGCTGATGTTTGGTCAGAGTAAGGATTGAACTCACGACCGCTACAGTAGTAAATAGGTGTAGTTCCGCGCTGTGCTGGTAGGGGGCGGTGTGGGTCACCATGCTGGTACAGTAACATGGCGGTCTGATGTAAGCAGAATGTGAGTTTCACTAACCGGAATCGGTGGAAACAACGCGGGTGAGGATTATATATTTCCTCGTTGAAGAAAGAATAACGGCTGGATCCATACGTCCGGTATGTCTACACGGCTCCGGTGATCCCTCACGGTGTCTTTCCCGGTAGCAGAGTTTGGGATTCGATCCCGAGTGACCAGATTCTAGCCTCCCGGATTCGGTACGAGGCTTTTCAGCCTTCGCCACCGAGGAAGGAAGCCTCGGTTGAACGCAGGGTGAGTTTTTAACGGTAGTGGTGGTGTTACTCGTACTGTTTGCCCGTTACCGGCCGATTTGAAGAGTGTTCCACTTACTTAACGGTAACGTAAGAAGTGCTAACACTACACAGCCACTTAAGCCAGTTAGCATTAGCTGTCTGGTGTTAGCTTAATAGCATGCCCAGAAGCCGATGTGAGTCACCAGGAAAAGAAACGAGTAACTAAAGTATTCCAATTAAATAACTTATTGTTTCATATTTATGATACTTAAAACATATGCCGAATTGTAGAGTGATTCAAAATTATAAGATGTGGATAGTATCTGTATATCTAACACTAATGTGGGCTCGGCAATACGGAAGAGAGCCAAAAATTATCATAATACTTAATGAGGTTTGGTTCAGACAACGAGATATCGAGGTGATATCGGTATTCTTCCTGGCTCTACTACTACTCTTTTCCCCAGTGACTTAAATATTTTACACTATCAATGCTCAGCAAGTTGTCAGGCTATGTAAAATACATTTAAAGCGCATCAAATTGTGTTATTTATTGTCTTTACGGGCTGTTGAATTGAAACGACTTTGAGTCTAGACTAAGGCGCAAACACTAAGGGTATTATGAGGAAATATTACTGAATGTGTACAATTAGTGTACCATTACAGAAAGTAAATCTTCAGTTGTAGAAGTACATATGTAATAGATGCTTTGTTTGTGTTAATTGTGTTTTTTTGTCTTGACAGCAGCAGAGCCGGAGTGAACCTGCTCCATACATGAGGAACTTCTCATAGACCTCCACAGCACCAGAAACCCAGGTCCTATGGATCCCATTGACCCTGGACAAGGTTATACAGACTTTATCATTTAAATGCTTTAGGTTACTATATATCATAAATGTGTCATGGTGGAAATAAATCATCAGTGTGCACAAATTATCTTTGAATTATGTGCAATAAGAACTGAGGTTGACTAATGTGAACTAAATGAAGCTTAAATTCATTTGTCTTTGAAACAGAATTCACACACAAATATTTGATTAAATGTGATGAAGAGTGAAATAATCTGTACACTGTATATGTAGAGTATGTATTGTATATAAATATGTAATTTATTACAGCTGTATGGAGCTGAAAAAGCTTGGTAATGCACCTTGAAAGTCTTTGAAAAGAGCTTGAATTTTGCCTTTGGGAACCTTTTTGTATTAGTATTTTCTCTGTGCGTGGTGTTTTATTGGTATGGATGCAGCCTCAATATTTGGTGAGATGTAACTGTAGTATAGGTGGAAAAATGCTTGCTTTTTAATGTAATTTAATTGATTTCTCTCTATACTATGTTCTGCACACCTGTCTTTGCAGGGCAAGAGAAGCCGTCAGATCAGTGTGACTTATTGCCTCGGTCCGCAGGACGCCAGCGCAAGAAAAATCCAAAATATCTCGATTATGAAACTGACGGCTTCTTCGATGCGCAAAATTCAGAGCCAAAACCAGGTAGAAGGAGCTCCAGCAGAAGAAGAGCAGCTGATTCTAAAAAGACTGAAGAAGTAGCTGACAAAACACCTCAAGAGTCTGATGGGAAAACAGCGGAGGAAACTCCTAAAAAAGCCGGAAAACCCAAGAAGACCCCGACAAAGAGGACTCCCGCCAGAAAGACTCCCGCCAAAAAAACTCCCGCCAGAAAAACTCCTTCCAAGAAAACTCCTGCCAAGAAAACTCCCACACCAGATGTGGACCCCCCAACAGGTGAGGATGGTGCTGCAGTTACTGTGCAGCAGGAAAATGGGACGCCAAAGCCAAAGAGAAAGTATGTGAGGAAGAAACCTGTGAAGGTGGAGGAACCAGCTCCAGAACCGCCACCTGAGAGCGCTCCGGCTGAACCCGAGGAGGAGACCACGCCGAGCGGGCGCCGCAGGAGAGGAGCTGCTAAAGCGTAAGTTACATGTAGTCTGATGTTACATTTAGTAAGTACTAAAAAGCAAAATACATTCACGACAGGGTCATAAAAATCCTGTTATAATCTCTTATTACTCTTCATTTACATTGTTTAATAATAAGGCATATTTATCAGCATTTAATTTTTTAAAGAGCAATCTTAAAAGACTAGATTCTGCAGTTTTAGGACACAAAAGTTGAACAGAGAATCCGACTGTAAGGTCAGTTTTCATGTCAGAAATATGAGATTTTAGCTGATTTTAGAACATTGTTCTGGCAGCTTGCACACCATGCGTCTGCATGCATTTATCACATGTTAATGTCGTCATTCTGTGTTAAAAATGCTGTTTAAAACTTCTCCAGGGCGCTGAAGTACCTGCACATTTTGGCTAAAGAAGTGTTCAGTCATCCCGGTGAGGAGTCCGGCGCCCAGGCAGCGGACAACAGTGACATCACCCGCGGAGACGGGGACTCGGGCACAAAGAGGAAAAGTCTCAAAGGAGGCAAAGGTAGAGTGGAAAAACTGCTGGAAGTCTTTAACCTCCAACTGCTTTTAACACACAACAACTGACTGACTCTCTCAGTGCACCAATAACAGCTCAATCATGGCTTCACAGTGTCTCTGAGGAGCAGAATTTAATGTTTTTAACAGGATCTAAACTGTTTATTTTTGGAAATGTCAGCAACTTTTAGCTTTTGTAACCCATGATCAGTTCAAGGACCGTTGGAAAGCTCAAATTTTGAAAATTTTCATCTTTTAAATAGTTTTGTGGTTTAATTTACAGATAAATTACTATATCCTGGTTTATCTCGATATTACCGTGATAAATAACATAAATATGAACATTATTTTCCTATGTAACTCTACACTTATTGTGCTAAAAATCCTGATGTGCGTTATCTTCTTTTCTGCGTTGTTGTAGGACATAAAGGTCGAAAGAGGAAGCGCCGCCACTCTGACAGTGATGCTGCAGAAGACGAGGACTTTGTCCCAGAAGCTGAAGAGGACGAGGAGGTCGAGGAGATGGAGGAAGAAGAAGAAGAAGAAGAAGAAGTGGACTTAGACTTGGATTTCCGGAAAGGTGGAAGAAGTCCAGTGAGTTTTCCCGCTAACAGGACATACGTAAGTAACAAAAAACCAAACTGAGATCATGACGGAGCTATGAAAATCAATCTGATTTAATCTTTTTTTTCTCCTGCAGTTCGGCTCAAATGTCCGAACCCCCAACGGGCTCAACATGAACGTCATGAAAGTAGTTTGGGAATCCACCGACACGACCAAGAAATTGTAAGTAGCTTCCTGTGGTTATGAGGATATTATGGCTTCAGGATTGATGATGGTGTCATTAAATTAAACTGATTTTGTTCCTAATTTTATATTCTTATTGTTTAAAGTGTCAATACTTTTTTATTTCTTCTTGCTTACGTTGTTAATACTTGTATATTTCTTGTTATTTTATCAATTCTTCTTTCTCTTTTCCCTGCCATAACTCTGGAAATTTCCCTGTTGTGGGACAAAAAAAGGAATAATTTATCTTAAAAAACAAACTCTGCAGCACACAGAAATACTTAAACTATATATATTATCATCCACATGACATGATTTCAGTGTTTCATAGCACACAGCATTGACCAACCAGCTCGGGTCAGTGAACTGCTGCTTATTTTTAGCTCTGGCATGTTTGTGTTTGTGTTTTCCAGCCGAGAGGAGCACTACAGCAGCTGGGTGTTCCCAGAGTGGGTCCCCTCCAGCAGCGCCTGGAGCCTCGTACCACAAAGGTAGTTAACCTTTGACCTTTGTTTGTAAATAGTAAGATTGTCCAGTTTCCCACAGGAAAAGGTGCATTAAAGTGATCCAAGTAGTTTTTTAATGCCCTTATTTTTGTGCAGATACAGTGAAAAATGTCTTGTTTGTCTTTGAGTGTGGGTCAGATTATTCCAAAGGTAATTATTAAAATCTGTAACATCTCCTATACTACAAATCCGACTTCTTTCCAACATTCCTAATCCTGCGACATTTCCATATATAATAAAATCATGTCCCTTTGTCCTCCCTACACATCTATTACATCAATGTTTGGATTGAAGTTTTTTCTTCCATGATTCCATATTTAAGTTGATATTTTCCTCTTTTTATAAAAGAAAAACCGAGGTCTCAGTGACGTCATTCTGCATAATAATTAGCCATGTTTTTGTTTGTTTTTTATGGAAAATTCAGTGGGAACAAAGGACAGACAAAGTCATTTAATTATAATTATTATTTGGAATATTTCTGTAAATTATAGTTAACTGATGTTGTTAACACATAATAATAATCACTTGATAAATGAGGTGCTTTATTTCTTTTATTTCTTTGAGATATTTCTTATATTTCTTTTTCTGTTCATCTCCAGCATATTTGGAATTAATTGTAAATAAGTGAATATTATGGGATGATTGAGGACGGAGGCAGTTTTTAATTTTGCCAAAAATATTGCCAATAAATAATTAATGCTACACAATTAACTGAAGGCTTTTGTGTAGATCCAGTGATTAATATCTGCTGATACTGTTTGCATTGACCTTTTCAACTTATTTAAACTTTTAGATATGTATTTATTGTCTTCATATCTTGAATCTACATGAATCTGCCAATATCCACACATCTGATTTAACTCAACGTCTCCTCTACGAGTGAATTCTCAAAGGTTTCCCTCTTGTGTTTTGTGTTCTTCAGTGATGTGGAGAACTATCTGCCTCAGGAGCTCGAGTCGGCTGCTTTCAGGGTGTCCAGAGAAGGTCTCAGTAAGGAGCAGACGCCCCTGCAGAGACTCAGCAGGTCTGAAGATAACAGTCATAAATATATATGTATAAAATATATATTTCTTGTATATCACTTAACTGGATGTCTCAGATATATATTGAAGTATTATTTCATATGATCCACATCATTGGTCTGTTCTGGAGGAGATTTACATTCTGTGAAATACAAAATCTGAGTATTTTGTTTCTGAGCAGGTTCACTGCGGTGCCCGCTGACCCGGACCGCTGGGACATGCTGCTGTACGCAGGCGGACCCGTCTGGTCGTTGGAGTGGTGTCCCACCCCGGACGGCGCCCCGGCCTCACAGTACGTGGCTCTGGCCTGCCACCGAGGGATGGACGACCAGCACTACGTCCACAAGACGTACAGCGGGCCGGGACTGGTGCAGCTGTGGGACCTGGGAACGCTGGAGTACAACAGCAGGTAGTGAAGTGGAAAAGGGATTAAAGCTGCTATATAATTCTATAAGTTTATAATATATGGAAGTGAAAATAATGTAAAATAATTAAATATGATTATAAATAGTAATAATAAAAAAGTATATGAAATAATACAAATGTTATTATTAATTAAAAAAAAACATATATATATATATATAATAGAAAATAATAATAATAATATACATAGTAATAATAAACAATAGAAAATAATAAAATATTATTAATAATAATAATATATAATAAAAAATAACAGAACACAATAAAATATTATTATTAATGATAATAATAATATATCATGATAAAAAATAATAGAAAATAATAATATATTATTATATAGAAGTGTCTATAATAATACCATACCTTAATAATACCAACAATCTTACAATAAGATCAATAAGATTTGTACTTTTTTAAACTGTATATTTTGCACCTATGTGCTGTCCTTTCCCTGCCTTATTTTGTGTCTTTGTCTCCTCTGTCTCTGCAGACCCGACTCCCAGCCCTCTTTAGCCTACGGCCTGGCCCAGGACAAAGGCTTCATCTGGGTGCTGAAGTGGTGTCCTGCAGGAGGCTGGGAGCTTCCCACCTGTGGCAGAAAGGTGAGGCAGCATCTGTTATCCACATTTTCTCACATGAACTTAGGACAATGTCCAGAGAATCAGGTTTGTCCAGAGTCGCCCTGTTCTTACTTTATTGGAAAAACTGACATTGATCACAGCACAAACGCATAAACCACCAGGTCTGTTGCTGTCCCTTGAATTTTCTGATGATTTAGTGTTTAGTTCCTGAATCTCTTCATCTCTCCAGTTAGACATTTTTGTGAATAATCGACCCTTCTTCTTCACCTTTGAAGTGTTTTTGTCTTATTTCTATTTTCATATTTTATACTTTCACGTTAAGACATTCTGTTGACAGCAAAGTAAAGATTTCATTGCAGAGGGAAAAATGTTTCCTTACTGTGCATGTGACAATAAACACTTTGAATCTCCTGGTTTAACACCAGCTGCATGATAGGAACATCATCAACACGCCTTCACGCTGAGATTCCTCTGAAAAAGACCTGCTCTGTTCACACGTGTGCTGGTACAGTTATGTCTGCTGCAACTGATTCAACCATTTGCGTTTTTCCTGCAGCTTCTCTGGGTGATTTCTAGATAAATTCAGGGTTGCAGTGCAAGTGTGAAAGGGGCTTTTGAAAGCCTATACAATCATATTTGTTTGTCTGTAGCTGGCACTTTGTCCGACAGTATTTAAACATCTTGACCCCTCTGTCCCTGAAGGCTCCTTTCCTGCCCAGACTGGGTCTTCTGGCGGTTGCCACCTCCACCGGCGTGGTCACCATCTACAGCCTGCCGCACCCCGACGCTCTGCACGCCAACAACAAGCAAACCAACTCTGGTAAGACTCTGAATATTGAACTACAGATGCACAGAGTTCTGGATCAATGCACGGCCTGACTTGACAGGATCCAGATGCTCAGAAATTGAAGTGTGTCCTGTGTCCAGCAGAGGACAGTGTTGCCTTGCTAAAGCCTCAGTGAGCCTGTTGTGTACCTGTTTCCTGCTGTAGCTCACAAGACTGCAGTAAAGCAGCGCCTCAGTGGTGGTTTTTGTATCATGGCAGCATAGATAAACAGCTGGACTATAGATTTGTTCACACCCAACTGCTGGTTTTACATTAGCTTTGCTGCAAAGTGTTGCACAACTCCCATACTCTTTTTCCTCAAAAATGACACAAAAACTGGTAGAATATGAACAAATCTACCCTTAATATGACTCTGTATCTGCTCACACACTCATCCTTCTCTCACCGCCTTAGTTTACCCAGAGCTCCTGTTCATATTCTGACCACTAGAAGCAGGAGTAGAGGCAGAGAAAAGGTGCTTTCAGCGGGCGCCATGGTGACGTTGAAGCATCACGCCGTCCCTGCGAGTGTTTCGCTGTAATGTGCTTCCATTTGTTGACTCAGACATTCAGAGTTGCCACGAAACTGTCATCAAACATATCCAGAATCAGCAAGAACAGATTACTTTGACTCACATAAGATACTTTTATACACTGTTTGTTTATAAATGAATGAAAAGATTTGAAAAGGTAGAAGACGACCACATTGACACAATAACTGTAGAGAAGAATAAGGTTTAGTTAATAAGAGTTTCCATCCATCCATAAAAAATACAAATACAAACCTGAGTGAAAGTTTGACAAAATAAGATATTGGCTGCGGTGGAACAATTTGTGTTTTTATGAAAACACAAATTTTCCAACAGCATCACTTCCTGCTTCTCTTGATTAACAAACTCCTAATAATCGCATAACTGAAGTCCAGTGAAACAAGCATTCAGTTTCACATTTTCTTTTTTTTCTGACTTCTTCCAAAATCAGTTAAAAATTTCAATACATCTGCATGGTAACCTGGCTTTTTTCTCAGTTATAGTTGCAATTAAGGATAGTTTCTTGTCATACATGTTTCTGAATTGATTGATTACTCGGAAAATGTCTGTAAATGTCTGAACAAAGATAATCTGTATTTGCTCGTTATAAAACAGAGAAAAACAGCAACTTCTCATAAAAACAAGCTCGAAATAACCAATATTTTTGAATTATTTATAGGATAAAAAGACTTAAACGGCTCACTGATTATTGAAAAAGTTGCTGATTAATTTCCTGTTGATCTTAGGACCAGTTCTTCAGGCTGCAGTTCGTTAATGAGCTCAGCAGCCTGTAATCAGTCACACAGCAGCTGATCCATCATATCAGACATCATTAACTGGACGCAGCCTCGTAGTCCATGAGAGGACAGTAACCATGAACCCTCTGTCTCCTCGTCATAGTCAGTGCTCGGGGGTCTATCAAACTGTTAACCACCCCTCTGAAAACACACACACACACACACACACACGCTCTCCAGGAGTGTGAGTCCATGCTGACATTATAGATGCCGGAGTGCATTCAGATCACTGCGTCAGCCGCCGCTGGAGCTCGGCTGATAGACGACTGTGTGAATGAGATTAATGGCGACGTTATCTGCCACATCCATCATACACAGAAACCTGGTTATGTCTGCGTGTGTGTGTGTGTGTTTATCTGTCTGCCCAGCGGTACTAGCTAATCTGATTAAACACTGCAGCAGTCTAAGATCTCCTGCTCGTTCCATCATATCACTGTCGACTCAACCGTCTTACATCGCGTTACGTCTTGTAACGTGGAGCGCATCGTCTCTGGAGCAAAGTGGGACATGAGGGGAGACTGACATCTGTGTTTGAAGGGCGATAATGGCATTTCTTGCTCTTAAAGAATGCTAATGTTCCTGAAAATATACCTAAGAAGTGGCACTTTTCCTAAAGGTGTACTATGCAGATATTATCCCTCCCAATCATCACTTATCACCCATTAGCGATGAGTAGTAAGGTCAGATTCTGCAGAGATTGGCGCTATCGAAGCTAGGAAAATAGCGGACACAGTGCCAAAAAAGGAGAAATATTACGATGCAAATGCAAAGCAGACACAAATTCCTAGAGTGGCTTTCCCTTTTGTTGAGTCTGGAAGAAGGAGCCATATATGTATGTTTTGTTTACAAACAAGAAGTGACAAAATCCTGCACAGTTTGCCTTTAACCCTCTGAATCCCACCAACCTGCAGGTTTAAAAAGTGAGTTTCCTTTAAACAATCACCAAAAAAGACACTATCATAGAACGAAACTGTGAAAACAGGAATTATCGCTTGTGTTTGAACTTTACGATGGTCCTTGAACACATCATTTGTAATGAAAGTTTCGTCTAGAAAAAGTAACCAAAACAAACTGTCAAAATCACTTTATTCCCATTTAATACGTCCCCAAAAATAAAGTGTTTGCACTAACCAGATCCTGTTAAAAACATTAAATTCTGACAAATGTTCTCTGAAAATCTGTTTACACAGAGCTGAGGGGAGAGGTCAGGAGAGGCTGGAGACATGCAAATAGTTTAATATGTATAACATGTGGAGACAGGATTCCTTTTTCATATCCATAACACGTGTGTGCACTTGGAAAAGTGTTTTATTTATAAATTCCATTTTATTCCAGTTTTCTTTATTAAATCTGACAGAAATTCAACTCAACCTTTATTTTTTTTTTTGTTTTTCACGATTTCTGTCATTATAACTGTGTAATAAAGACAGAAATGATGCTGATTCCACAGAGCTGCAGGACTTTAAACCACCACACACGTCCCCTAAATGAAATAAAACTAAGTTCTCCACATTAACTTGCCCAAATTAGACTTTATTTTGATCAAACACAAACCTCAGCTCCATAATTCGCCTATAACTCAAAGTATGACACCACCAAGAGCAGGAATGTGAAAACAGAGCTGCCCTTTCTCTGATTTAAAGGCGCCGTTATAGAGCAGCTCATGCAGAGTCATCCAAGTGTTAATATTTAAATTAAACACAGTATACTGGGTAACAACAGACTCCACTGTACTACACTTGACTTGGTTTTACAATGAAGAAACATTTCCAGTGCAGTGTGGGACATAAAAAGGCCATATAAAAGCTGACATTTCCATTCTTTTTCTTCCTTTACTCGCTGCTTCATGGAGCCTGGTTTCCATTTGGTTGTGTGGCCACGGGTCGTTGGGTCCAGCTTCCAAAGAGCTACTCCATCAGCCCCCTGCTTCCCACCATAGGTTATAGTTATGGGATGAAAAGGTTGCAGATGCCGTCTCGGAAACACACACACACACTGTTGACTGTAGAGAGAGCCTTGGACTTGGACTTAAATTGAGCTTAGGAACAGGATTTTTGAGACCAAATTTGACTAACACGCCAACAAAAAACCCTCAAAAATCATTTTTTAAATTTCAATTATCTATATTTCATTGGTTTTTCTCCCACCGTGAAGGTCTGAATGTAGCTTCAAAGATTTTTCCCAACTTCCAGAAGCTAAAACTGTTTTTTTTTTTTTGTTAGCCAAAAAGATACTTTAGATTAAATATACTGAGTCTGAAAAATACAGAAATTAGCCAGTAAAATATCAAGCACTCGTTCTTCCTTTTTAACGTCTACTCATTGCTTCAACCTGATCTGATGGAACCTTCTCTACATTATTTGGATGGAAACCTGATTTTTGTCTCATTTCGGGTTGAAGTTCAGGATTTTTCATCCATTTGCTGGCAGATTAGTTTCTTAAAAATCGCTTGTTTTGTCCGAGCAACAGCCAGAAACCTTAGTTATCTTATATACACTTTGACACAACAGAGAAGCTGGAATCAATGAATAGTTAACAAAATTACTGAAACGACTCATAGTTTTCCTCTTCTTCTGCAGTAGCACAATGGTTTTCCAACTGGAAAATTGGCGCCACTTACTGCTTACCTCGATAAACCAACTCCTAATAATTGGTAGTGGATGGAAACAAACCTTTTCTTCCTGCAATTTCCTTTGAAATCTGGTGAAAATGTGCAATACACGTGGCTGCAGATCAGTTCCCTAAAACTTTGATGATCCTCTTCTCTTGCCATTTGGTCAAAATTTCGTTTTCTCCAATAATTTCAGGATGAAATTAAATGAGCTTTGTGCTTAATTGTGCATGCTAGCAAATACAAAATGCAGAAAATGGAAAGGAATAGATCTGATTCCAGGTATTTCTGTTCTTTTCTTCTAATAAATCTGCTGTCATTTTGAGCTGCTGACCTGGAGTTTATTTTGCCCTCCATCAGCTCCACCGTTCTTCGAGGGCAGGCGAGAAAATTAATTTTGCACCGGCCCTCGAGAGGCAGGGGAAGGATATTTAACCAAGTGAAAAATGACCCGAGAACTGCTTTACAGCTTCTCTCCGCCTGACATGATGAGCATTAATTCAATGCAGATTAGCTATCTAACATGAACACGGATGGAAAGAATTTCCATCAGATCCAGTGTCAGCTGAAAGAGGTTAGAGGTGAAATTGGCTTGGACGGGGTTAAAGTGTGTGTGTGTGTGTGTGTGTGTTTATCCCAGCTCTCTCTCCACCAGCCCGGCGCTGTTTGCGACAGATAATTATAAATGGCTTTTGTCTGTCCGCTCGCTGAAATGAATGAGCAAGTGAATGAGAAGAGGAGGCTGTTAAAGCGGCAGGATCGGAGGAGGAGGAGGAGGGAAAAACAGACAAAAGGGAGAATGTGAGACGGCGTAGTGAACGCACATAATTTACAACGCCCGTTCTCCATCAGACAAGGATCTATAATTGAAATGACAAAGAAGATGCATCACCGAGCCAGTTGTTAGTGTTGGAGGCTATGAATTTTAGGTCTAGTAGCTGACACCTCTTGTATCCCGACTCTGTCAATCATCAAGGACTCACTTGGGGTTGCAGCGGGGCAGGAGGTGGAGCGGGTCACAGGAAGGCCAAGACAAAGTGCTTCAGTGTGCTTTTCACCCCAGGAACCCATTTAAAAATCTAACATTCTGTAGGTTAAGTTGGGTTCCTGGTTAAACACCACACTCGTCCTATATTAGGGAACCATTAGCTGTGTTAATGTTCATTTATTGCCTCTTTTAACACAGAAATTGTGTGTATGATTCAGACTAATTACCATCATCAGTTATAGCAGTCTGAGCAAATACGCCTCATTACAGTTCATACAGGGTGCGGATCTGCAGCTGGAGTAATGTACACATCTTTACTAAACCAGAGATTATTTGTCAACATTATTTGTTTGCAGGATCGGAAACAAATAATGGAAGAACTGGAGTTTAATTTAAAGTACTTGAACTGTACTTGAGTGCAGTATTTCCATTTTATTCTACTATATTCAGTTGGATTATCCTCGCTGAACAAACTTGGGTGTCTTCTGACTAAATATTTGCTTGTGTTGTATGAATTCCCATATATACGCCTCACTGGATAAAACCATCTACTAAATGAAATTACTTCTGGAAGCCAGTATTGTACCTTTTACTCCACTATGTTTTTTTGACATTATATACTTTGCATTTGCAAAATTTAAGCAACTAATACATTATTATAGGCCGTATAAAAGATGTGGAAGTAGACACCTTTATACCTGCCACTCGTTGGGTTTTGGACTACGGTTTTAAAGTCTTGAGTTTCTATAGTAACCCGTGTTTCAGCCTTAGACTCAGCAGCAGTTTAGCTGGATAACATGAGTTGACGTATCATCACTGACAGCAGATGTGGGTTCACGCCGGGTCGTAACGCTGCTCTGTGAAAGGTAAAAGATTAGGACTTGATTTAGGACTCGGGAGTCTTCTATAAAAGTATGAGTGTGTGTTTTTCTGAGGCCGAGCTGAGGTGATGGAAGGTGCTGAGGAGTGAGGAGGACACTGTATTGATCTGAACTGGCAGTAATATAAACCGGAGGAGGAGAGGGAACTAATGATGGGGAACAGTCGGACACCTTTTTTTAGTTATTGGATTTTACATCTATTAAACACAACGGTGATTGTCAAGGCAGGCACTTCAGAATTACTTGTAAAGTGGTGCTTAACATCCAGTCATTCTCATAACATCAGGGAGGAATCATGTTAACATGGAGCCCAAGAGGAATAAACATGCTCCATATAAACACCTCAGTCTGAATAAACAGGCCCAAACCAATTAAAAGGCAGTTATTATTAGATTTATAATACAATTTTAAGTAAGAACCCTGAGTGCAGTGTTCCAGAGATATTTTTTTTTTAAAGTAATCAGAGTACTCTTGATGTCGTGTCTTGGATCTTGTTAAATAAGAACGAAAAAATTGCAAATTCTGCCGATTTCCAGCTTCATGGAGCCGATCAAAAACATGATGTATTTTTACATTTTTGCACAAAATATCAAACTTATTCTTATTAAATGCATCGGGGCATTTAAACACTAGATCATATTTGATTATCTGATTGAAATTAAAAGTTTGCATGTAGCTTTGGACTCATCTCAACAACTTTTGCATAGATTGCTGTGAAATTTGACACAGATATTCACATTTCCCATGAGAATAACATGTATATTTAGTGACATCAACAAGTGTGTGTGTGTGTGTCTGACTATCCTATAACTTTCAGAAAACAACAACCTGTGATTCAGTTTCCAGGGTGTGAACTTCTCTTTCTACCTCCTTTGTCATTGTTCTTGTGAGGGAAACAAAGAGAGAATGTCAGTTATCTCCATATTTTAACAGTTTTGGGTCTGATTTTATGTTGTTTGCTGTATTGGAAGAAAACAGTTTGAATGCCTGCTGCACAAATGTTCCACTTTTTGTTCTGCCTATTGAATCCTCTGCTGAGTTTCCATTATCATCACCAACAAACACTCACACAGTGTGATTTATGTTTCTCTCTGCAGGAAAAGACAGCCAGCAGCTGCCCATATATAAGGTAGGTTACTGTTTCCTCCTACATGTTCAGATTATGAAATACTGATGTAGATGATACATGGCATTAATATGAAGTGTTGCTGCTGTGACGTGTGTTTGCTTGGTGCAGGCGAAGGGCGTGGTGACGCTGAAGCTGGGCTCCTTCAGAGCGCCGCGCCACGAGCGCAGCGGACAGGTCCTGTCTATGGATTGGCTGCCTGAAAAACCACACAATATAATGGCTATTGGATTTTATGATGGTACGAATTGATTTTTTTGGAGATGTTCTTGATTAATTGGTTCAGCGTTTGAAGGAACAAACAAATGCAGAGTGTGAATCTCCTCAGGCTCGTCTGTATGCTTCTCTGTTTTAATAACTGATGGAAAAAATTTATTTTTACTACAAATTTCAGCTTCTTCTATCGTTTTTTTCACCTGATCTAATCTTTTACAAGTAATAAGAATGTATTTATATAATGTCGTGTGTTAATCTCTCTCATCAGGTGTAGTAGGTCTGTGGGATCTTACCACAAAGTCTGCTCTGCTGCGGGTGCGTGAGCCGGACGGGTCCCTCAGCCTGCTGCCCTACCGCTGCCTCCTGGCTCACGACCACGGCGTCCGCGCCCTGGCCTTCTGTCCCGCCTCCAGGTACACACACCACGTCTGATCTCACCTCTGTACTCAGGCTGCCTTTACACTGTGTCACATTTCTCATCATCAGTCATGTGTAAATGTTTCAGCTTGATCTCCATCACCCCCCCACTGTGACTATAAATAGTATCATTTGTCTCTAAATGTGTTATAAGTTCACCTCTGCATAACATTGTATCCTTATTAACAGAAAATAATATAGTCCACTGGTCTAAAACAGTGATTCTCAGCTGGTCTGGCTCTGGGACCCAAATCGAGGAAAATTTCAACTTCTCAAATGCATTTAATGAAAAGCTTTTGCAGTTTGAGCCTGAGATAGTTTACAATATCACAGTTTAATGATAAAGGGAAATATTCCCTTTAACACTCAACTAGCTGCATCTTAATTAAAACACAAAAAGTGCATCTAGGGGACACAAGGTAATGCATAAAAATTCAGTAACTTCAGCCTTTTTTCAGAGATTCAACAGCATGCATGCACAAACGTGAAATAAAAAAGTCCAACTATCAAGAAGTAGTTTTCAAAAAGACTCAAATTTCCACCATGCTCAATCACCATTTGAAAACAAGCAAATAAAACCACAGGAAGCAAAGGCCCACGACCCAATGAAAAGGGGTCCGCGACCGACTTTTGGGTCCAGACCCACCAGTTGAGAATCACTGGTCTAAAGTACATGGTGCAAGTGTGTTTGGGGTTTGTCCAACTTCACTGCTGCGAGCTGTACGGTGCATAATCTGGGTGCAAATAAAGGCACATGGAGCATTTTTTAGTCTGTTAATTATAATTGGTGTGTTCCCTTTGAAAGCCAGGTGCACCTGCTTACATGAAGGTTCTGCAAACTGGAGAAGCAGGTTTCTAACTCTGCTGTCTCCTAAGAATCTCTCCCATCAATAACTTGTGTTGTGTTATTGAGGAGGAGGAGTGTTGGTGTAACAGGTGGAGTTTAGGGTTATTTTGAACTCACCTGCCTTTTTTACAAAACCTGAGCATGAAGACTATAGTTTTTTATTTCTGTCTGATAAAAGAAAGCTCCTTTTAAATTTTACACATGCATTTATTTGCCAAGCAGTAGGAAGAAAGATTAATTATATCCCCACAAGCTTCAGTCAGTCTGCAGATAAAATATTAGGAGTTCAGAATCATTTATCTTTTAAATAGAATTCTGGATTGATGAATGTTGCATGCTAATGACCGCAGTAATGACACCTAAGTGTAAATGTTATGACTGAACATGTCAGTCAGTTCTATACATAGGGAGGATTTTATAAATTAGTACAGTAAAATGTGGGTTTAGAGCATCAATTCCAAGCACTGCAGCATCTTTAAATCAAGTTAATTTCTGTAACTTATAATCATAAACTCCTAAGTAAACTCCCTAATAAATTTAATCTGACAAACATCTTGGAACACAGAAGGGAGAACAAACTGCAGGATCTTCTTTTTGCTTGTTTATCTCCTCTTCTACTTTAGTCGGCACTTTTATTCACGGACATTTAAAAGGTGGGCGGTTCTTGCAGCCAAAGCCAGCACAGTAAATCTGAAAGTAAAAAAACTCTGCTTAAGTTTGGCAGAAAAGACCTTGTGCCAGTGTATTCAGGCACTAATTTAAAAAGTAGGGTACAAGGCCGGGCGTGCTGCCACATCCTCTCTGAGCTGGAACCGTTCAGACGAGTTCACCTCAACGTCCACCGACCTTCAGGCTGCAGCCGGAGTTAGATCCTCCCTAAATAACTCCAGAGCTCCATCGTCCTGCAGGAGTATTTATCTCTTAATACAATATTAAAAGAGGAAAATAAAACACTATTTTTAAGATTTGAAAAGCATCTTCCAGTTTATTTTCTTCTTTTTTGAGCTGCTTATTCTCTTTAATAAATACATTATAAACAATCTTTGTCAGCAGCTTGAAACAAATTCTGTTTTAGCCTGACACAATAATTTTGTTATGTTATTGTCATGCCCATATATTGATATTACCTGTTTGTTTATTTGTTAACATTTGTTTACAGTAAAACAGCAGGTTTATAACACCAAAACTGAACAGAAAAGTTTTTGCTTCTCGTCAAATTGGCAAGAAAAAAAGTTGCAATTTGTTGTTGCTAATACTTTATATTCCCTGTTGAAGAATTAACAACCTTGTGCTAAATGTTTATTTTATATTTATTTACGTGCAATATTTTTTCAAAGAGTGTGAGGGTTAATTTAATTTAATTTCTTTACTTTTGTGGTTTTTATTTCATTAATTTTTCTTATTTATATCTGATATTTTTTTAAATATTTATATATTTTTTAAATTTATTTATATTTTAATATTCTTCACAATCTTGAATTTGTGAAATGGCGAATCAAGGCCCAATTTCCTGCAGAAAGTTTTTGAATCATTGTCACTTCAGAGGTCTCCATGCGGTTAATGAACCCTAATTTATATCGTTCTTGCTAATTAAATGTCAAACCAAACTCCAGAGGGAAAAACTCCATTTTAATCCAGATAAACGTCTCGTGTAACTAAGTGCATCCTAAATTCTACACGACTTAACTTTATTTGACATGTGATAAAAGTTCACAGTGAAGTGGTTTCATCGCTCCATTGCTCGGCTGATGTATATGTGGATGAGCAGAGAGATTGAGGGTCATTTACATCACCTATATCTGCCACACACACTGTGCGAGTCAGCACAAAGGCTGAAGCCAGCTCCCCAAATTGGCTTTTTATTAAAAAAGTGATAATAGCCGGTTAGAGTGTCATCTCCCTCTGATATGAAGGAGTTTTTAACCTAAACTGCTCCTGTAACGGTTATCTGTAACATCTGCAGTATCATCTCTAAAGGTGCTGAGTATCCACCTAAAATATAAATAAAATAATCTGGCTTGTGATGTAAATGCTTTCAGACTGGACATGATTACAGTTTAGGAGAAATGCTGAGATTACAACTCTAAGGAGAAATGCTGAAAAACTTTTTTTGAGGACATTTTTTAAAATGTGTATTGACAATCAGCTCAGAATGTAAAACACCAGCATCAGCTTTTAAACTCTGCTGCAGCTCTTTAATCTTATGTAGAAGTTTGAGCCAGAGCACAACACTGCAAAAAAACACAACTTTTAAAAACAAAAAAAGTCCCGTCATTACAACTTCTCCGTCCCCAATAAAGTCAAGAGCTTAAATACCTGTAAGATAAGATAAAATATTCCTTTATTAGTCCAAAAACAGGGAAATTTAGTGTTACAGCAGCAAAAAAGTGTACAGCAAAGATTGAAAGAAGCATCAATAAAATAACAAGAATTAGAAATAATGATCATTAAGAAAAAGGTATTAACACTTTAAACAATAAGAAACATAAAATTAACTATTAGCTGCTTTTTGTGCACTTTATTTTCCTGTATGTTGAAGCTTTTTACTGGATCTTTTTGTTTATTGTTCCTTTATATTCACATTGCGTGCTGAAGCTGATATCCTCTCTACACTCCCTGATGAAAATGATGAGCTGTCATGTTATAACTGACCGTCTTTCACACAGTTTGGTGGGTTTCCTGTGAAAAGATGTAAAATGCATTAACCTGAAGTTGAACCACGTGTGTGAATGAGATGAATCCAGAGGACACGTATCTGCTCTGGATCGCTGCTCTTTAATTACACACAGGAAACTCTCTCTCTCTCTCTCTGCTCCTCTTCTTCTTTTATTTTATTTTCTCCTCACCTTGTCATCTGTCGCCTCCACATTCATACACCTCTGTCTTTCTTTTTTTGTCACAGTGAAATGTGGCTGTATTGATTGCTCCGTCTTCATTTGTTTTATAGCAGACGCTGCTGTCAGGTTTGATCAATGGAAGCTCCAGTTCTGTGTTCAAGCTTTGCATTACAAGTAAATTCACAAATTCAGCCGACCTGATATTAGCTCTTTGCAGATGTACTGTTATCTGTGTATATACCAGCCAATAAAGGACAAGACAAAACAGTTTATTCAAGGTTTATCTGTGGGTGTACAGTACGACAACCAGTGGTGTAATGTAACTAAGTACACGTATTAGGTACTGTACTTAAACACAATTTTAAAATACTTAAGTATTTCCATTTTTTTTAACTTTATGCTTCTACTTCACTACATTTTAAATGGCAGATATTGTACTTTTTACTACATTTAGCTGACAGCTTTATTTACTTTTCAGGTCAAAATTTAACATAAAAAACATGATAAATGTAAAGATATAAGACTCAGAACAGTATATTAAGTAGTTAAAGTTATTCCTGTCTGAGCAACAGTAAAATGCTGCTTGAAATATGCACAAAAATTTGCGCCAATTTTACGAGTTGTTCATGTTAATTTTACCAATCAGGACCTTCTTTTTCCCATTATTCCGACACCACATGAATGCAAAACAAATGCATTTTTGCAATATTACAAAAAGTCCAAAATAAATCAAGTGTTCGCCCCTTGATAAATGGACATACCTTGGAACATGCCACAACCTTCCACCAAGATTCATGGAAATCCGCCTGGTAGTTTTTCCATAATCAGCTGATAAACAGACGACTAAACGGAGCCAAACATGTGATCTCCTACAGACTCACACTGTCAACAATTCTGTTTCTGTCAGACACCTGTTGGTGACGGCGGGAGAAGACCGCTATGTGAAGACCTGGGATCTGAGGAGGCTCTATGATCCCATCACTGTTCAGAAACGCTACCTGACCAACGAGATCTACTGGCCGCTGAACGCACCCGGCCTCCTGTTGGCCCAGGAGAACGCCTACTCAGCGTAAGACAGCTTCCCCAGGGTCACTGTGAGATTTCTCTCCTTTGTTTTCTGGTTTAATTCTGTTGGTTTTATTTTTATATTTAGGTATGGTTCACAAGGAGTGCATTACTTTGACCATTACACGCGCGCCATCTTTGCCATTCCAAGGACGGGAACTCTGTGGGTGAGTGTTGTAATCTTCCAATGGCGTCCTGGAAATCCACTATTAGGTTATTTATGGTCTCAATCTTTAGTTTCAGTCTTCTTTAATACAGCATGATATGTAGGAATGTTATCATACAGAATTAATTTAAAATATTTGAATCCGACTGCAGCCGTCTCTCTTTCAGGCTGTAAGATTTAAAGCTACAGCATGTGAAACTTGAAGATCTAAGTTATGATTTCTTGTCCTGAAGAGGTGAAATATGGCTCCAGAATGAGGGTTTATTTTAGGGAGGGAATAAACGGTTGCAGAAAAATTTATTACTTCTTGCAAACTGTCCAAAATGTCAAAAGTTATTGTAAAACCAATCGAATCCATTAATTTTTCTATAATGTTAATAAAGATGTCTGTGTCTTCATTTGGTATTTTTGAGGGAATTTGGGGCATCTTTGTTAATTCTCAGGTAGTCAAAAATGGTGTAGCACCAAATCTAAAAAATAAATAAATAAATAAAATCTGCAACAACTTACACTCCAATTTCAAAAAAGTTAAGATGCTGTGTAACAATAAAAACAGAATGAGTGTATATTTTTTTAGAAAAGAAAGGTTTATCAGTTTGAACATTGAATTCCTTATATTTATCTTTGTAATCTGAAACTACAGAAAGATTTGAATGCCACAAAAAAAACTCATGGAGCCATCCTTTCATGCTGATTTATCTTCTTTCTGTTTGCTTGCAGTCCATTTCTTACACTGACTGGATGAACTGTGTGGTGACCGCGGACTGTTTCGGCGAGGTGATCTTCTTCCTGTTCCCTCACATCGCGTTCACCTCTCAATACGTCAAACGCACGTTAGAGAGACGCTTTGTAAGTTTACTGTTCTTCTGCCTTGCTGCCAAAACAGTGGATTTAGTGCAGTGTTTCCCAAAAAGTTGCTTTCCTTTCTGTGCTTATTAGATTCTTAAGACAGACTTATAGTTTCCCATAAACATGTCCCTCTAACATTGCGTCCTCAGCCCATCTACCTCACATCTCTGGTGCCGAATGAGGATGAAAACCAAGAGACGGGAGGAGCGGAGGGCGATGGAGACGCTGTTGAAGAGCAGCAGGAAGGAGAGACGGAAGCACCGGATGCTGGATCCGAAGGAGGGAACGAGGTCGATAATGAGAGCGGAGGAGATGGAGGAAGAGCTGCTAAGGATAAATGTCCCCCTGTTCGCTTCCAGACGTACGGAGAGGCTGTGAAGAAGTTCTGCCTCCAACATTCGGACAGCGACCTGGTGGGTAGCTTCACACAAGGCAAAAAATCAGAAATGTATTAGCTGTATGTTGATGTGTATGATTATAGTTTTGGAATTTTGTGCAGCCCATTCTCTCGAAATCTGTGTACAAATAACCCAATTTTAGACCTTGACATCCTGTGCAATGCCCCTCTTTAAAGAATTTTGTGTGCATGTGATGCACTAATCTGCCCCCAGACTTTCACCCACTTTTGTGACGACATTTGTGTCCCATGTCGTCCTCATACTTACTTCACTTCCAGCATTTACATGCATTTATTTGCTGTTTAAACTGTCTTTTATTACGCCTAACCAGGAAGTTTTTGGCCCAAAACCTTGAGAATTATTTTGTAGCATAAATTCAAGGAAACTGCAGCTTTTTTTTTTACAACATTCAGAAACTCTAGAGTATCATATGCACGCAAAATAGGATTTTGGAGTATGCATTGCACATATTTTGAAAGTGTGTGTAAAGTCGTGTTATTTGAGATCGGATTGCTTCCTGATATTTACAGTGCGCTTCCTTTCAATCCAAGTATTTTACCTGGGTTTTTTATATATTTATCCTGCATGAAAAAGCTGCTTGACCTGCATTTAAACTGATCCAATCTGCAGAGAAAACATCAAAACTTTGTGTAATCTGAGTTCAGAGCTGGCACAGTGTAATCCTCATCAGATTGTAAAATGGAAATAAAATAATATATGAAACATAAAAAAAAGGCAAAACCCACCATCAAACTTGCATAAAACAATGAATATCAGGTGAAAATTACGTGTAAATGTAAGAGCATCCATTGGAGTGAAGCGATTATCATCCAACACATTCATCAGTTATGATGATTTAAACAACCGAGTCTTAATTGTTGACATTTAAAACTAACTATTGGTTTCATAAAACTGTTAAGTGAGTGTCAAACTAAATAAATGTATGAATAAACTGTGCATATACTTTACTCAGTTTGGTAACTATGAAAAGTTTTCATTGTGTTTTTAAACTTACACATGCAGCACATGTAACTATTTAATAACCATCTCCTCCGACTTCCAGCGGACGTTTGCAGGAAGCGAGAAGCGAGCTCTGTGGAAACGCATGAGAGACACTGAGATGAAGACGAAGTTGAACTTGGATGATATGTCATTGGCTGCACTACACAAGGTACACACACACACACACAGCGTGCAGGTAACAACACAACATGAAAAAGGAGGGAAGCAAAAGATAAACACTCGAACAGCAGAGAAAGGAGGTGAGCGATGGAGGAAGAGCCTCTTCCTCCTCTCTCTCCTCCTCTGATGGGCAGCTATAAAGACGGGCTGAATGTAATGATGTGTAAAATGAGAAAAATGTCACCCTCGGTGTACGGAGGGAGGGGGAGATGGAAAGCAGCCATTTGAGGATTTGATGTGTTTAATTTTAAGAGGGGCAGAGTGGAGGGTGTCGCCGTGCCCTCTGGGATGAGATGATGGACGGGCACTTCACGGGACAATCTGAAAAACAAAGCGCTGCCGCCGGGTCTTTGACTGGCTTTTTGTCTGAAGGGGATAAATGGATTAGAGAGGGGAAGAGACTGACTTAGGGAGAGGAAGAGAAAAAATAAACCAGCACACCAGGAGGATTTATAGTGATGAAGAGAGGGATAGATGAGCGTGGGTAAAGAAAGGTGGCAGTGATATTGACTCGCTGGGAGCTACAGCTGAGTCACTCACAGAGAGCGGACAGAAGATACTCAAATAAAAAGTATTATTACTTTATAATAACAATACTCAAGTAAAGTAATAGAAGTCATCAAGGTAAAAACAGAAAGAATCCAGCAAAGCTGATGTGATGTGTGGAGTCCCTCAGGGATCAGTTCTTGGTCCACTGATATTCAGTTTACACATTACGCTGACGACACCGAGTTTTACCTGTCTTTGTCAGTGACACTTAAACTCTGTATTTTGGACCATAAAATCCAGATATCTGGTGTTTTCGTAACAAATTGTGAATTTTTTTGGTGGTTTAGCTATCAAAACTTAGCAGGCAAATTTGGCAGGCATGGAAACTTGTAAACTTTTGGCTAAAATCCCAGTTTGAATCCAAAATATTTGAAATCTGACTGACGCCTTTTTTCTTTCAGAGGCTGTAGTTGGCTACGTTTTAAGCTATCTTGTAAAAATATCTTGTCTGGAAGGGGGTGGAAGATTGCTTAATAAATTAGGGTGAAAAAAAAGTTTATAAACAGATTACAAAACTAAAGGGCCGGCAATCCAATTGCAATTTTTTTTTACACTGAAGCCAAGTCCCAAAAAATGGTCTGACAACAATAAAATGCTTCTAAAAAAATAAAAATCTTCTCTTTAGTGCTAAAACCGGGACAAAAGTCGTCCAGGCCATCAGAACACTTAAAGAGTTCTTTAACTGGAGCTGACCTGATAATCACCTGCAGATATTGTGAGTTCAAGAAAGAATCTTTCTTGTTTATATATATTTTTTTCTCTCCTCAGATCCGTTTCAACCCCAACATGCGCTGCCACACCTGGCTGGTGACTGGAGGCCAGGCGGGGCTGGTCCGACTCATCTGTCTGAGGACGATGATCAACTCTCACGCCAAGAAGATCATCAGTGAGAACCAGGAGCAATTTAACGAACTGTACTCTCCGCCAGACCAGGACGAGGCCGTCCAAACTGTGACAGACTCACTATAGCAAGAGCTCACCGCAGAATCAGAACAATGTATTTTTAAGAACGATAAATTCAATTTTTCATCAGCACATTCAGTACACTGCTGTTTTTCTACTGGGGTTAATCCTGTGTCAGCCAGCGATGGTGTGAAACCAATGTTTGATTTGCAGGTTTTTGGAGTATCAGCTCAGTTCATGAACCTGTTCTCAAAACTCTAGGAAGTGCTCCGGGTTACAGGACAGGTAAGACTTTAAATCCTGTGTATCCACTGACCTGAACACACACAGACATCATCTTTCCACATCTCTTTGTTATCAAACCGGGCACTTTATTTGCTTCCAAGAAGTTTGAGCAGCTGGCAGTTAAGTGCCTTGCTTGAAACGCACCACATGAGCAGTTCACACCTAATTATTATTGATTCCAAGTCGGTTTTTAAGTTGCTCCAGTTTCTCTTAGTTGGCATACAAATCGCACATGGCAGCGAATCCATTTCTGACGGCAGTCCAAGGTAAAGGAAATTAAAATCATCGGCTGCATTTACTGCTTTAAATCTCCTCCTCTCAGGAAAATTAATCAATACCTGCATTTTTTTTTTACTCATCTTTCTGTCAGTGAATGCATTCAAATATCATTTAACATTTAGACTATTTTTCCACTTTTTTCAGCAGACAGGACTCATTATTTTTCTCTGTGTCACCAGTTGCAGAAATTAAAATAAAAGTTTCTGGTCATGAAATAAAAGATCTTAAACACTTGAGTTGCAAATTATGAGAAACTGGGTAAACCTAAAAACCTTCAGGCTCTTTTACCCGTTCATTATTTAAGCAAAGGTTTGATTTCGTAACATTCCACTGCAGTTTTTGTTAGTTTGCTTCGGACCAGTCAGCGTGTGTTTTTTGGTTGTTGTTTTTTTTTACAGTGCCTTAAAAATACACTTCTCAAATTTGTCCCTAAAGTCTCGCTCCACCTCGTTGAGTTTCAAACATCATTTCTTTTTCTCATTCCTATATTTAAAGGAATCATTCACCCAAAAACAATTTAAAAAATGTAAACAATGCTCCTCTCCTTAAGCTCTCTACAGTCCCAGAAAATGTTTTCTATCTCATGATATTTAGGAAATCACAGCGTGCAAAACACAGGCTGAACAGAGACACAAAAAGGTTATAAAACATGCAAAAAAAATCTGTCATGGGAGGTCAAACATCTATTTTTGATCTTATTTTTTGAGGAGCAAACATTTTTCTAGGACCAGCATAGGGAGGTGAGTATTGATATTAATTTAATGTGATTTATATTGCTTTTAGGTGAGCTGTTCCTTTAATCTGCATTTTTTTTGGTGTTTTTCTCTTTTATCATGTTAATTAAAACTCAGGCTGTGACTGAGGGGAAATACTTGAAATATTTTTTTATTGTAACTGCTGGATGTAATATTTCTAAACAACATATTTTAGGTCTTTTTTTCCATGTTTCTTTCTTTCCTTGTTTTTCTGATGATTCAAAAGTTTTCATTCATTATTTAATCAGAGCAGCTGCTGTATTGTGACCTAATTTATGTTTTTAGTGTCTACAAAACATGTTGGAAAATGTTATTTTTTACAGACGCAGCTGTTTGTTTTTTAGAGTTTAGAGGTCGTTTAAACATGATTTCCTCTAAGTTAAATTAGGGGTTTGGAAATGTCAGTTTTATTTCGTTTTTTTACAAATCTAACTGACAGTTTCAGAGCAGTGTTTAATAATAATGACCGTGATGATGTTGTCAGTCATGAAACGGTTCATTTCTGACAATATTTTCATTAATGTGAATCATAAACTTCATGATGAAAGCATCAGGATGTACAGCACTTCTCTTTTCTTGTTTGGCTCTGTTGCTATTTTTTTGAAATGTTACATATAATAAATGTTTTTATAATAATAAATGGTAAATGGTAAAACAATCTGATCACATGCGGTGGTTGCTGTTTTTGAGCTTTTCGTGATATCAGATTATACTAAATATATATACTAAATGAACATCACGCTGTATTGAAGAAGACTTGAAACTAACAATGGAGACCAGTTAGAAGTTAGAATTAAGGTCAATATATATATATATTTTTTTTAAATATATATTTTAAATGTTGCATTTAAGAAAATGGGAATTAAGGACGTATCCAATCAGGCATGAATTTAATATTCGCTACGTCAGAACTTATTCGGAAAAAGTGTTAACTTATCTTTTTAGGAAGTACCTACCTCAAGCGTAAAAAGTATGAAAACTTTTATGCACATTTTCAAAAGTTTTTTAATATTTTGATGTTTCCATCAAGCTTTTCTCATGCAAATCTTAGAAATGCACAAAGAAATTAGTTGATTGAAACACGGCTCCTGCTTAGACGCACTTTAAAGTTAACTACACCTTGTTGCTACACTGAGTCAATGGACTTCTCTAAAATAATCCAGCCTCTTTCCATCATCTGCAATCTTTAATTTCACTTTACAAAAAAAACTCTTTCCACACATAAAAATGAAATATCAAACATCACAGATGTGACATGTGGACTTATGCAACATCACCAAAACACATCGACAAATCGGACCGATTGTACAAGGGAGATAAGTGTATTTACACATGTATACACAAAATCATACACAGAAAATACACAATATTTGACATATTTACAACAGTCACACGGAGTATAATTGTCACGGACAGCAACAGCACAATACAGAGCATTCTCAAACATTAGACTTCCATAGGGAACAAACAGGAACTGTGTTTTTCTGGAATGAAACTAACTGTAAAGAAAGACTCCACACTGCACCCAGTATTTATAAAACTCGTACAGTAAAATGCATTGGTCTGTATTACATTCACTTCGTTTTAGCTTTGTTGGGTCCATATTTATCCTCATTTTGCATAATTTCAAAAGAAAAAAATGTATTTAAATATACAGGATCTCCTTAAAAACTGGTGAAAATATAGAATTTTAAAGAAGATATCTTTTCTTTGATTAATCCTCCGCACGGTTTATCGACATATTCTGATTGGCAGTTGAACGAGAAACTTCTTTCTGTACATGATATTGAATAACAGCTAACAACCATGCAAGTATTTGGATCAGAATGGGCGTCGACGAGGCGTTTACACTGTACAACTGTCCGTTCTTGGAGAGCAACTAAGAACATCAACACTTTTATAGTAGCTGCGAAACATTACAGGCATGTCAACTGGCTCGTTGGCTTTTCTTATCCAGATTATTCTGTTTGCACAAGTCTGAACTAATTAACTAAAACCGACCAGAACTGGCTGGTTTTCATGGTCCCTAGAAAGTCTGATGATGTTGATGACACCATGGTCGGCCTCCCAAAATGTCACTTTGTCACTATTTTCTTTGCACAATCCAGCTCCCCAGAGACTAAACTCATTTTGCTCATCATACAACCTCATTTTAGTGACAAACTAACTAACTACAGAATGCAGTATTTTAAAAGAATTGCAGTGCTGGTTGCTGGAAAGCTGGTGCTGAGCTGCAGCGATGCATTGAGCTAAGCTGAGCTGCATGAAAAGCTGGAAGCTTCATGTGTTGATGGGAGCTGAAAAGCAATTCATGATGATGAATGACTGGGAGTTACACTGTGTGAAAGCTGGAATAATAGGAAAGGGATAAAGGCGGGAAAATGTAGTGTCAGCTGTTGATGTGAGGGTTGAAGTGTCAGGATGTAAATAAATAAAATGAAGGAGAAGCAGTTGAGATGAATGCAGAATCTGCAGCCGATTCTGCTTTTTATTAACTCTTTTAAATTATATCTGCCTTCATATGTAGATATCTGCTTCTAGATATGAGCCGAAAAGTCGTATGGACCCAAAAAACATACAAAAAGTTGGGAAAAAGTCGCCAATCGGACTGTGGACAACACAATAGGAATAGGAATTTTATATTCACCAGAACCACAGAACTACTGGTGGTTTCCACAGGGGTTAAATTGCGTTATAATCTACATTTATTTTATTTTGATAGTCTTGAGCGCTTTTATGGCTTTCTGTAAGCGTCTGTCACTTATTTGAGCTTTTATTTTGAAAATCCAGGCAACACCAAGGCCCCCAGACATGCAAAATTGGATGGATGGATGGATAGATAGTAGGACTGCACAGTTAATCCACATTTTAGCTTAATCATAATATGGACTCGTGCATTATCTGATTTGCAGGAGTCGCAGTTTTTGGTAAATGGAAAATATGGATAAAAGTGATTCTGAATTAAGACTCAAGATGCACAATCTTTGTTGTTAGAACTTCAAAAAAAGTCCCACCATGAACCACCACCATTTGAATATATTTTTCAATGAAAAAAAGGATAAAGTTGTCAGTATCTTAATATTTTAAGTCTTATTTGAATGATAATACCTGTCAAAATAATCCAAATTAGATATTTTTCTCTAAATGGTGCAGCCCTGATGGATGGATGGACGGATGGATGTTGCAGTAGATGGATCAGTGACACTGCAGCTGCAGCCTGAATGAGAGACCGATGAGACGGGTGAAGCTGAAACTAATCGTCCGACTGAAGGACTAAATCATTTCTGCCCTCAGAACTCTTTCTCAGTCTGACACTCACCGATACAGCGCCCTCTTTTAGGCATTTCTTCTCTGCCGAGATGCACAAAAAGACAGAATAGAGAGTGTTGTGAATGCCCGCAACACAACAAAATTGTCAAAGGAACTTCCACCAAAAATAGCCCTTAATGAGTTCAGTTTGAGGCTGTTGGTATCTTTAAAAAATAAATCTAAATCTGTTGAATTTTACTTTTCTTTACCTTCTGAAATGGAGACTCGTCTTCTTTGGCATGATGTGATAACACGAAACAAATGACAGTACAGTAGAGAGATTGGTCAAGTCAACATTTAGCTGAATGATTAGATATAAGACAGACACTTGGAGCCAGCATGGGATGATGAGGTACGGGACAATGTTTGAAGGGAGAAGTACAGTTTAGGTCAGGGGGTTCTTGTGTTTAAGTCCAGTGTGAGGGAGCTTGTGGTCAAATGGGAAATAAACTGTGTTTAAATATCGCTTTTCTACCTAATCGGATAAAAATCTTTGCAATTTTCCTGCAAATCAAAAGAGTTCGCAGGTCAAAAAGATGCATTTATGTGTCATTCTTCTGATACTTTTGATAGCTGCTGATTCAGTTCTGCTGAGAAACAAATTATTGGGGATTAAATTGTGTCTTCAAATGGTTAATCCTCCCATTCTTACCCCTCATCGTCATTTATCATGACCAGTTAGCAGGTTTACACCCGCCACTTTAGATCTTCCAAAAGTACGGCCAAAATTAATATTTAGCACTTTCTGTTGGTTTTATTTAAAGCAGCAGCAAATGTATTTTGCAAATGAATATCAGTTAAGTTAAGAATGTTATATTTAGTGTATTTTTACCACTTTTAATTTGCCATCAGACAGCCGCTTCAAAGCCACCAGACTCCATTGACAAATGCAGTAATTTTAACTTGTAGAACACTAATGTTGCTGGTCTACTGCGGCCTCAATCAGTTAGTTAATTTTTGTTTTTGTGTTACTTTGGTGAATCTGAACTAACCCTTTAAAACACCAAAGTCACACAATAATAGAAACAAACTAATTGATTGAGGCAGCAGTAGACCAGCAGCTCCCATGTCCTGCAACGTAAAATTACTGTTTTTGTCAATGGAGTCTGGTGGCTTTGAGGAGAACGTAGCTAACGGCTCCTATTCTTCATTTCCCCAGTGGAAATGGCTGCCTGACAGTGAAGTAAAGCAAGGAAAATAACCTAAATATAGTGTGCACTTAAACTGATATTGATTTTAGCTTTGGTGCTGGTACTCCTGCCTGGTGCTGGTAGTCCTGCCTGCTTCTCCAAACTGGGGTCATGCCAGCTGCCATTTACTGTAGGTAACACACTGACTATGGACAAGTACCTCATACAACCTACTTTAAAAAAAATCCCTTTAAAAGACAGATTTTGTCTCTGTGGCACAAATTACCATGATGTCAACTTTAAGTTTGTGTCTAGAAATCTGCTTTTCAGCAAATAACCTCTTAAAAAACTGTCATCGTGGTCAGCAAGTGTTGAAGATTCATGTCCGACTTTTAGTGGAAAACAGATGAATGAACAAAGATGGCAGTGAGCTGTAGAGCGACGGGCGTTTTGGTAAAGTTAGACATTAAAGTCATCCATGTGTCCTGGTCGAACATGACATCAGGTGCTCCATGCTAACAGTTTAGCTGCATGCTCATATTTTAGGATTTATTATAGTGTTGGAGGCGCATTGTTAGGGAAGTTACAGTAGAAAATAAGAGTCCTGTTGGCAGTTTTCATAATTTACATGAAATACTAAAAACCAGGCAGTGTTTTCAACCAGCAGCAGCTACTTTTATCTCACCGGGAGAGACTGAAAATGTGTTTCCCCCCCTGAAATAGTTGCATAAATATTAGTTTGGACTTTGCAGGTGTTGAATACTGTCTCTGTCCTGTTTGTACTTTTGTGCTTTAAAAGATGGACCCCTGCTGCTCCTTTATATCACTTTATATTAATGCAAACCTTTTGGCAGAAGAACTTCATGCATGGACGAACAGGAAGAACACGATCAGGTGCAGGTAAAATGCTTTTTCTCAATCTGAAACCGTTTTGTAACTACTGTGAACTCAAGCAAATCTGCTCAACTAATTTAGTTTTTATAGAAAGTTTTTTTCATTTTTGTTAAACAGAACTGTTTGGCGGCATTTTAAAAAAATTTTAAGTTTAGAACTTCATAATATGTATTGATTCGTAATTTTTATTAAAAGTTTTTCCTTGTAAAATGTCCAACTTTGATTTAGATTTTAAGAGTTTTATCAGAATCATGATTTATTTATAAAGAAATAAAATATAAATGTATGACTTTAATCTCAGAGAATATTCTAGTGTGTTTTCTTGTAAATTTCCAAGCTTAATTTCAATAATTCTGAGTTTCTTTCCTTAATTTATCATTAGTTTTCACTCCTTTTCTTAAGGGGGAACCATGTTAGCACGGAGCTCCAGCATCAGCACTCCACCAACACATGGATGATTTCAGTCTCGTGATTTAATGGCAACAAATCTACCAAAAACTCTTTCTGCTCCTTTAACAGGAAGCTGCTGTGTGGACGCAGCTCTCACCGCTCCAGCTCACACACACACACACACACACACACACACACAATGAAAAACAATGCCTGAGCCGATCCGTGTTCCTGTTGGGTCCAGTACCAGAGCAGCACCAGGATCAGTCTGTGGGGTCCTGGCAGTGGGAGCAGTGGCTCATGTCTTCAGAGTACAGCTCCACCTGGATGGTGATGCTGTGGAAACCGAACTTGGTGTGGAGCAGATCGGTGGCCTCCTGCAGCACCGACTGGGCATCCGCTCCCTCCTCTGATGATGAAAGAACGTGGAAAATAAAGTGAGTGAGTTGGGTTTTTTTATGTTTCTCTAATTTATACATTTTTCTCTTCTTTGCTTGTGGAAGTGAAACTTCTAATACCACCTTTAACCCTCTGAACCACAGGCCGTTTCAGGGTGATTTTTGCTCTTTTTTACATTTTACCCACTTGTATTTCATAGCAAAATATAAAATCTATAAGTCATGCGGCTCTGTGGGAAGGGAACACTCAAAAATGTATTTTGTGCAGAATAGCACAACTATAATGACATAAATCAAGAAAGGCAAAAACGCAAGTTGTATTTCTCTATTTTTTATATATATATATATACAACACTTTACTCACAAGTGTCATGAATATGGGAAAAAAGAACATGAACAAAACATGACCCCTTTAAAATTCAGAATAATAGTGGAATATGAGTGTGCATGTGGTCTGAGCACGGTGTGCAGTGTTACCTATGGCCAGGTGAACAGAGACCAGCGCCTGTCCCAGAGTCAGGGCCCAGAGGTGCAGACTGTGCATGGACTTCACAGCCTTCACAGACAGCAGCACCTCCTTCACCGAGTTAAACTCGATTCCTTTAGGAGAGCCTGGAAAACAACAGGACACGTAAAGATTTACAGTAAGTCCATCCGTCCAAACAACAGATAGATTTCCGATGATAAAATGATGTTTTCCCCCTAAATGCAGTATGTTTCTATCATATCAAAACCCTAAATGTCTTCCTGAACTGAGATATTTCAGACTTAGAAAGTTTTGGTTTTGAGGGCCCTGTTTCCGTGGTTTCAATCCATATACCCACTGTGCAGCCTCTGTGTGTAATCTGATATGGGCCCTGCTATCAGACATCTACAGAGATTTAGTGAGGCAGGTGTGTTTTAAATCCACTCATGATGGCGCAGAACATGACAGCAGCGTGTGATGTTGACCTTGTCAGATCAGGTCAGAGCTTGAACAGCTTGTTCACAGCTGCAGGCGGGAAAAACATCTTAGGATGCTCATAAATAAACCTTCAGCTCAGGAGCCATCGTAAAGAAAAAGATTTTCAAAACATTTTGTTCTGTGATGTTAAATTACTGTTTTTCTCAATGGAGTCTGGTGACTTTGCTGCCTTGATTGGTTTGTTTGTGTTATTGTGTGACTTGGTGTTTTTAAAGAGTTAGTTCACATTCACCAGAGTTAACACACAATATAAACAATAATAAAGACAAACAAACTGATTAAGGCAGCAGTAGACCAGCAACTCTAGTGTTGTGCAAGTTAATGATTACTGCTTCGCTGCCTCGATTGGTTTGTTTGTGTTACTTTGTGCCTTTGGTGTATCTGAAGTAACAATAACACACACAAACTAACCAACTGAGGTGGCAATAGACCAGCAACTCCATGTTCTGTTTGGTCCGTACTGTTGTTGTCTGTGGAGTTTTGTGGGTTTGCTGCCTTGATTGGTTTGTTTGTTTGTGATATTGTGTGACTTTGGTCATTCTGAACTTACAATATCGCATACAAACTAACAAACTTACTGATCAAGGCAGCAGAACACAAACTCAGTAGACCAGCATCTCCAATGTTCTGTGAGGTTAAATTGACTGTTTTTGTCAATGGAGTCTGGTGGCTTTGCTGCCTCGATTGGTTTGTTTTATTGTCTTACTTTGCTGAATCTAAACTAACAATAACACACACAAATTAACCAATCAAACTAACTGATCAAGGCAGCGGAAGACCAGCAACTCCAGTTGTCTTCAAAGTTAAATTCTGTTTTCTTTTCAGTGGAGTCTGGAGTGGCTGGTCCAACATTACAGCCACCTTCAGTTAGTATGTTTGTGCTATTGTGTACATTTCAAATAACATTTCCAGCATTCTTCTCTCCCAGTAATACTGATCTGCAGATGAAGTACCTTCCATGAGTATCCTGAAAACGTCTCTGAGGATGGTGACGGTGGTGCAGAGGACAAAGACGGAGAACAGGAACGTGCAGATGGGATCTGCAACTTTGTACTCGGGCTGAAAAAGGGTAAAAAAAAAAAAAGAGGTTATGGAGACTTTAAAGAGACATCAGATGGTGTTTTCTACAGGAAGCAGCCGTTATCTGCCCCAGGCAAAAAGAAAAGGGAACATCTTGCATGAAGACAGAAATATTTAACCTTTTCATGATAAACAAGAACACACTTGGGATCACCATGATGCTTTTAAAGTGACTGTTTCTGGTATTATGTATTTTTAAGATGTATTATCAAGAATATTCACTTAAAATGCAAAAAATCTAATTTTTCTGCAAATTAAAAAATAATTTAATGTTTTCCCTTGAATTTTATAGAAAATTCTGCCTTTTTTAAATTTTATTTAAGTCAAACTGCATCATTAATGGTAATTTTTAATGATGCTCAGATATCATCAAACTGACATTCCCGTCTCACCCTAACATGAATGTGATCTATATCTGACCCGAAAGTAGATGATGGTCGCCGCCACCATGACGCCAACACTCTGCAGCAGGTCTCCGACCACGTGGATGAAGGCGGCGCGGACGCTCGTGTTGCTGTGGCCGCCGAGCAGCGTGTGGGAGTGGCCGTGAGCAACGGGACTCTGGCCGCCCTCGTCAATCTGGTGGTACCCGCTGCCGTGGGCGTGGAAGGTGGTGGAGTGATGGAGGATGTACGCCATGCTGCAGAAAGAAGGGAAGAGGTATTTTAGAATTTTCTTCCTCTAAAGAATTGTTAAACTGGGAACAGGTCTTTGCATTAACTTTGTATGTAATAGTGTAAACACAACATTACACCTTTCAGTGCAGGTCCTGCAAGCAAAACCTTTGGATTCAAAAGGAAAACTTTTGGATTGACAAACAAAAGTTCTTCATCTACGAAATCCATTTTTATCATCAGTTATTTTACATGCAGTAAACCCCTTTTTGATGAAAAGTTTTGCTCTGAAACCTGTTCTGTTTGATTGCATAATAAAGACACAGAAGTCACCCCACAGAGAAACACTCACACTATATTGACGATGACGGCACAGCCGGAGGTGACCAACATTACATGGCCATCAATCTCATAGTCGTTGCGTACGATCCTCTCGATGGCTAAATAGACGAGCGCTCCCGTAACGACCCAGATGGAAATAACTGAGATGAATGCCCCGAGGATCTCTGTGGAGAAGAGAGGAGAGGAATCTTAATCACTTTTATACAGTTACACACTTCTATCTGAGCACACCAGCAGGACATGAAGTTAAATAACAGGAAGCATCCCTCAGAGGCAGAGCTTCAACATCAAGCTGGTGTCAGAAACAGAAGAGGTGCAGATGTCTTATTACTGTTATACAGAAACAAACCCAAGACTTTGAACCAGGAGACACATCCTGTTGTTTTGTCTGTTTGTGTGTTAAAACGCTGTTCTTTTTACCTCATCTTATGTTTTTAATCTTAATCTTTAAGTGTTTAAAACAGTAATTGTCATGTCTCAGAATGAGGATGGGTTACAGCCGGTCAGAAATGTTCAAATTCAACACATTTGTGGTTCAAAATGTAGATATTTAAGTCTATCTGTGGTTTGCAGGAACATAAAAAGGCCAAAATTTATTCTGGTTTGATGCAGCTTGCGAAATGTTAAACTCAGATGTTGACGCTGGGGTAGGCAGTTTTCCTTTCTTTTTCCCAAATAACCTTTCAGCATATTGTAGTTCAAGTGATCTGAGAGTAAACAGGCAGAGTTTGGCTGTTCTACAAATGCATCCCTCCAGATTATGAACGCCTGAAAATCCTGCAGAATCCTGCATTTTCAACAACTGCCTACACTCAAAAAGAGAGTGTAAAAAAAAGACTATAAACCCCAAATGTGTCGTTTTTGGCTGCAGTGATGGAGAGAAAATGATTACCAACTAAATGGCTACTTTCTTGCTTGAACAGCTTTTTGGAAGCGTTTTTTGGCAAGTATAGGATGGATGTTTTGGCAACACAAAGCAAAGTATTCACACTTCCGCTCTGAAATGGAAGTAATGACAAAATGTCACAATGAGAAAGCACCCCAGTTCAAGCAAAGTATGTGTATGAGTAAGATGTCACTCAGGAGACAAGAGTTTATCACCTGTGTGAAAGTAATTTTCATATCCTGTAAGTGCCCCAATCCATTCATTCTAGAAATAGCTTGTTATTGTGTATTGGTAATTTTCTCATCCTGTAAGTGTGGCAACAAGTATTTAATCCAAACCATTATTTTTTTTCAATGTTCTGTAAGGCAAAATCACTGTTTATGTCAGTGTAGTCTGGTGGCTTTGCTGCCTCGATTGGTTTGTTTGTGTTATTCTGTGACTTTTGTGTTATTTAAGAGTTAGTTCAGATTCACCAAAGTCAGTACACAATATAAATAATAGCACAAACAAACAAACCAACTGAGGCAGAGTTAGACCTGCACCTCTAGTGTCTAGTGTGTTAAAATTACTGTTTTTGTCAATGGAGTCTGGTGGCTTTGCTGCCTCGATTGGTTTGTTTGTGTTATTGTGTGACTTTGGTGAATCTGAACTAACAACAATGCACACAAACTAACCAATCAAGGTGGTGGTAGACCAGCAACTCTCATGTTCTGTTTGTCAGTGGAGTCTGGTGGCTTTGCTGCCTCGATTGGTTTGTTTGTTTTATTCTGGGACTTTGGTGTTTTTAAAGAGTTAATTCAGATTGCCCGAAAGTGCGTCCATTCATTAACATGGGGTATTTAATCCAAACCTTTGTAATTTATCCTCAACATAACCACCCAGTTTTGACTCTTTAAACTTATATAGCATCAAAACAAATGTACTAAGTTGTTCATCCAGTCTTCCATCCATCCCTCCAAACATGCATTCATCCTCCTCTTTCCTCACTCCATCCATCCACTCGGCGGCATCTCATCTCTCGTCCTGACCTGATCTGTGCCAGCCAAAGTTCATGGTTTTGGTGGGCGGTCTGGAGGAGATCCACAGGGAGAACAGGCTCACCATCATGCTGCCAAAGTCTGTCAGGAGGTGGGCTGCATCA